>OVAY01001806.1:0-24342 GCA_900406395.1 Kernera saxatilis | reverse complement strand
CGTTACTCACCCCTCCTTATCCTTTTCAGGTGAGGAAGTCGAGTAAGCTCATGTGACGGTCAAGTGTGCTGGTTTTCGGAAACAACTGGTTTTATTAATTATTTCTATTTAATGATTTCCGCTGCGTTATTTCTATTTAAGACATTGTGTTTCCCGAGATATTTTTTCTATTTAATAAAGAATGATTTCTGAGACTATTAAATGGTTTTAAAGAGTTTATTTATATTATTTACTATTAAAAGTATTTATCATAAGTAACGCATCTCGATCCATGGGGATGTTACATTACTTTGGGAATTGTTTGCGTGAAGGAGTTAGATTAGAGGAGTTAAAAATTTAGTTACCCCATTATAGGCCTGGGCAAAATATTCGGAACCGAACCCGACCCGAAAAAATGGTACCGAACCCGAACTGAAATTGATAAAATATCTAAACGGATCATATATTTATATATCTGAAGGACCGGAACCGAACCTGATCCGAACCGAGAACTGAATGGATACCCAAAAATACCCGAAATACAATAATAAACCTNATACCCAAAAATACCCGAAATACAATAATAAACCTAAAATATTAATTATATTTAGAATTGATATAACCAAATTATCTAAAATAATAATTATAAATTTGAATATATCAATTATTTTTAAATTAAAATACCCAAAATAATAAAAATATATGAAAATTATTAGTTATGTTTGTCAAAACTTAACAATGTTTTATTTAAATTTAATAAAAAATTTAAATTTTTTTTCATAATTTTGGGTACCGAACCGAATCCGAACCGAAATTTTAAAATACTCGATCGATACCAAATTATGTTCTGTTTTGCTCGAGTTGCCCTGACTCTAGTGCTTTTCGTCTCAGATGGCTCCGCGTAATACCAAGTCAGTAGTTAACCCTAGAATAGTTGAGAACCCTGATGAGGATGTGGTTCCTCTTCCTCCTGTGCCCGAGAACGCAGAGCTCCAAGCTGTTGTGCCGCCAGTTGTTGTGCCGCCAGCCGCTAATGTAGCCCCGGCTGTAAACCCAACTGCAGTGAATCTCCCCTTGCTCCAAGGGATTCAGAACATTCATGTGTTCATGGCTCAGTTGGCTCAGCAGCAGCAGCAGCCACCCCCAGTGTTTGTGCCTGCCCCAGCAGTTGATCCTCAACCAGTTCTGGTGCCTGTGCCTGCTCAGCAGCAAGCACCAGTGCCATCAGTTGTTCCTCAGCAAGTTCTTTTCGTTGCTGCAGGCCAAAATCCGCCTCCTCCTCCGCCACCTCTGGTCCAGTTGTATCAGCCTGGACATGTTCTGAACTACTGGGAAGCCATGGGACTCATGAGGGAGTTGGGCACATAATTCTTCAGTGGAGGGACTGACACAGTGGTTGCAGACTACTGGAAGAGTGCGTTGGATCGCAACTTCGAGTCTGCTATGTGTCCTGTTGAGCACCGTCATGCGTTGGCAATCCACTACCTGAAGGATGAAGCTCGTGAGTGGTGGGAAGGTGTTACCAAGAAATGCCCAGAGGCTACCCAGTGTCATGGGAATTCTTTGAGGAGGAGTTCTCCAAGAAGTATTTCCCTGAGGAAGCAGTGGATCAGTTGGAGTTGTAGTTCATCAAGCTTCAGCAAGGGACTAGGACAGTTAAGGAGTATGATCGTGAGTTCAATCGTCTCCGAAAGTTTACTGCAAGGGAGATGGGTCAGCGCAGCCTGGTCAAAAAGTTCATGAATAGTCTAAGATCAAACATTCGTGCACTGTGTCATGCAAGGAACTATGGCACGGTGATTGAACTAGTGGAGAAGGCTGCCCTGATTGAATCCGATTTGGAGGATGAAGCCAAGCGTGTCAAGTTCGCCCAGGCTAGAGATTCGAGGCTAGCTCCGGTTCAAGGTCAGGATTCGGAGCAAGGTCAAGGACATACCTATGGTCGCAGCCTGACAGTAGCCATGTGCACTAAGTGTGGAAAGTACCATACTGGTCAGTTCAGGAATTGTCATGTGATGTGTTTCAAGTGTGGCCAAGCGGGTCATACTCAGCTGTACTGCCCCAAGTTCAATGTACAAGTCTGTTTCACTTGTGGAAAGACGGGTTATCTGGCCAAGGATTGCAGAGTTCGACCTCCGGCTGGGAACCAAAGGAAGTTGTTGCGTCCGAAGAGACCAGCAGGACGACCCTGTGTGTTCGCAGCAGAGGTAGCTGAGGATGAGGAATACATGGAGTTCGAGGATCCAACCATGGAAGGCGTCAAATCAAAGCCGATCGCTAGTAAGTCTGCTTAAGGTTCAAGTTTTCAAGTTGAGTGTTTAAAAGAAAGTGCAAGCCTACTCTGTGTTAGTTTCTTAGTTTAGAAAAACCATTTAGGATTGGTATTTGGTAGGGGGGGTGTAGCAGCCTACACTTTGTTCGATTCGAGAGCTACGCATAGTTTTGTTAGCTCTGGATTGACAAGGTATTAGACTTTCAAAGGTCAGTTTGTTCCGAGGCTGAAGGAGGTCAAAACTGCTGGAGAAGAAGTTAAGCAGTCCAAAGAGATCCAAAGAGATCTCGATGGACAAGGGTGATGCAGATACGGCAATGGAACTCGTACTTTTAGTGGCAGAGTATGAGGACATGTTTCAATCGCTATCAAGGAATGATGCGGAGATGAGCAAGTGCAAGTTTCTGACAGCGCCATATTAGTTCCTTAGGTAATGTCTTTTCAGAGGCAGGAGTAGCTGTAGATCCTGAAAAGATCGAAGCTATAGTTAATTGGCCCCGCTTAAGAATGCTACTTTGGTCCGTAGTTTTCTGGGTTTAGCTGACTACTATAGGAAGGTTGTTAAGAACTTCGCCAGTGTCTCCAAGCCACTGTCGCAGTTGACCGGTAAGGACCTGAAGTTTGAGTGGTCCAAAAGGTGCGAGCAGAGTTTCCAAAAGCTAAAGGAACGCTTGACTGAAACTCCGGTGTTAGTACTTCCGAGGACAGGAGTACCGGTCTACACCGACGCATCCGGATCAAGTCTAGGCTGTGTGCTTATGCAAGATAAGCAAGTCATCGCTTATGCATCTAGGCAGCTGAGAGCGCATGAGCAGAATTACCCCACCCATGATCTAGAGCTAGCAGCAGTGGTCTTCGCTCTAATGATCTGGCGTGCGTATCTTTATGAAGAAAAGGTACAAGTGCTCACGGACCATAAAAGTCTTAAGTACATTTTCACTCAGGGAGAGTTGAATTTGAGGCAGAGAAGATGGGTTGAACTTCTTGCCGATTATGACTTAGATATTGCCTACCATCCAAGGAAAGCAAATCAGGTAGCTGATGCTCTCAGCAGAAGGAGAAGCGACGTTTCAGAAGCTAGAGAAGTGCAGGAGTTGACTTCCGCTCTCGCCCACCTTAGTGTTTGTGCTACCGCTGTAGAAGGGGATGCAACCGGTTTGGAAGCACTGCAGCGAGCAGACCTGTTATGGGAAATCCGGGAAGCGCAAAAGAATGATGCCAATTAAAGGACGCAATGGAAAAGGAAGTGATTGGGTATCACGCCACTGCAAATGGCACCATTCTTCCAGAGAACCAAGATCTAAAGGACAAGATCTTGGAGCAAGCGCACCAGTCTTGTTTCTCTATTCACCAGGAAATGCACAAGATGTATCAGGATCTGAAACCCATAGGCTGAAGAAGCTTAGACCGCGTTATATGGGATCGTACCCCACAGTTGAGAGAGTGGGCGCAGTCGCCTACCGTTTGGATATGCCGTCCGAGTTGAAAGAGTCTCATAAGTTGTTTCATGTCTCTGTTCTTAGGAAAGTTGACAAAGAGCCAGAGCTGATTCTACCAATTCCTCCAAAGGACCTGGAGAAGAACTTGATGGTGCAAGTTTTGCTAACAGCCATTTTGGGCCGTAAGGAAAGCGGACCTAGTGGTAATAGGAAAAGGTTTGTCCAAGGTCGTTGGGAACGAGATGGCATTCTAGAAGAGACATGGAAACCTAAACAGCGTTTCAGAAAGAACATCCCTGAATTCTTTAAGGACGAAGAAGTTCCGGGGGGTAATGGTTGTGAATTCGAGGACGAATTCTTTTGTAGTTGGGGAGAATTGTCATGGCCCTGGCCCAGCCCATCAGAGAAAAGCCCAAAGTTCGGAGAAAGCCGAAACCCAAACCCTTGCAGAAGCCCAAGTCCGTTCTGTTTATGGAAACCCTATGTATCCTACCCCTTGCTCCTCCCCTATAAATACCCTCCCTACCCCTTGCCACCGTCGCGGCCGACCATCGTCCACCGCCGCCGCCGACCTATGCCACCGCCGACCACCGTTTGCTGCCGCCGATCACCGTTTTCCAGCGAGTCTCCGAAACCCTAATTTCCCTAGTTACTTAAGGTAACTAGATTCCCTTTCCTTATTTGGGATTTCCGTTTTTGGAAGTTTTCCGATTTGGAAACTTTCCATTTTTGGAAATTTTCTATTTTTGGAAACTTTCCTTTTTCGGGAAGTTCCTTTTATGGAAAGTTTCCTTTTCCGACCTCTTCCATTTATGGAAGTCTAAACCCTAACTTGCATAGCAAGTAATCTTTCTCTTTCCTTTTAAGTAGATCTTCTGTCTTCCGTAGCTAATCGGGTATCCGAATCCGATCTGAACCCGAATGGTACCGAACCAAATCCGAACCGAAATTTTAAAATACCCGATCAGTACCAAATTCTTTAAAACCGAAATATCCAAAATCTGAGAGATCCAACCCGAATCCGAACCGAAAATCTGAACGCCCAGCCCTACCCCATTATATTGGTAAATTATAAATGTAATAGAAAATATACTATGACAATAAAGTAGGAAACAATACATTAGTTCTCACAGGGGTTCAGCGATAACACAATTATCGTTACAATGCTAAAAAAAGAGGTTTCAGTTTCCATAGGCATCAATTAGAGCGGTAAACAATTTTTTAGACTCCGAGCCAATAGATGTCGGGTCAGCGTCTTTGCATTCATCAGCACCACCTACTGCATAGGCTTGGATTAGAAATATAGACATTAACCCGACGTCGTGGATTGAAGTGATCTGTGAGATGCCTTAAACCTTTCAACCGTGAGCGGGGTTGACTCCAATTGGCTCATCAGAGTACTCTCGGTGTGGACCTCCTTGGCGAGCTGCCATAAATGTTATATTAGCAGAATAAATTATTAATTTTTGAGGCAACTACCATGTATATTTGTCTGTGTTACCTATGCATTGTGTTCTTCCTCAGTTAGGTAACTGGTATTATCCCCTTAAGCCGCTTCTCCCCCTCCCCCTTATATGAGTTTTGTTAACAGATAATTTGGCCGCCGGATGCATTTTTAGAGATGGCTAACATTTGAATTACCGACATAAAAAAATATAAAGGTTAGTTATGTTACCGTTGTCTCCTGTTGACCACGTCTATGTCTTCTGCAACCTAATGCAATTTATTTGTTAGGCCGTTCACACCTACCAAGAATTGCATCGGTAACAATTGGTTTATCTTTGATTTTGTTAACACACTGTATATTTTGTCTTACGAAGACTAAAGTTATTAGACCTATACGTGTTTTGAACTATATATATATATATATATAACGCAGGAAGATTTAATACTTTAAAGTGTAAAAATAGCGCAAGATAATTTAATACTTATTATTCATGTATGTAATAGACCATATCACAAATCGAATAATTTTTAAAAAAGAGCGTGAATAAAAGAAACTCTCTCAGGCACGTAAATCGAGGAGCTTCGCATTTCTTCACCTTTCCGATCTAGATGGGTCTCCGGCGCTGGATTTCTTCCGCCAGAGCCCCCCTTTGATTTGCGCTGTCCTTACTTTCTCAAGATATATAGCTCCAAGCTTCTCTGAAGAATCTTCTTCACCGGTGGGTGATGATCCTTTCAAACTTTTCTGTTCTCCTTCCGTCGTTGGCTCCTTGCCCCGGCGAGATCTGTTCCATCTTCTCCAACGGTCCAAAATGATTCCCCAAGGCGTCTAGCTTCAAATCGCTGATGGAGCTCTTTTGTCAGATCTCTCCTCCATTGGACATGGTCATCTGCTTCGCTGTCACCCGAGCTCGGCTCTCTCCGACAACACCGAGCTCGCCTTTGCCGCCTAAACCCCCAAATCCCCCGGATCCTCCAGATTCACGGTCTCTTCTTTGCGCGTCGGATTTTGACTTCGTTACAGTCGTCATATCTCCCTCGACGGTCAGGATTGCTGCTCAGCTACTCCGGCGTAGCTCATCGGCCATTTCAGTTGCTCCGCCGCTGCATTCTAGGGTTTCCTCTACCCCATTTCCCCGAAATCTAATGCTGATGGGCCTGAGTCTCTCGTCTTCTCTATTGGGCTTGGGTTCCAGGTGTGATTATTTGGGCTTGGGTCATGGTCAAATTATTCTCCTAATGGATCACTTAGCTATATCGGGCCCAGCAAGATTTGTGTCTTCTTCGATACCCAGCGAGAACATCAGCTTCCTCATTGATCGGAAGCCTCCTCCTCCTGCTATCATCCTTCTCTCTGCGATTCTTCTAGGGCTGCTAGATGTAAGCTTGAAACTAGATTATTATGTGGTCTTTATTGCCGAGGATATCTACCCCTGCAACTCCAATCGCAGCCTTTCTCTTATCGGAGGAGTTGTTAGCATTAAGAGTTGTACCCGACGGATTCGCCATTCCCGTATGAGATCTCGCTCCTCGGCTCCACCTTCCTCCCCTTGGGAGAGACTTTTTGGAATTTTTGCTTCAGTGAAACCATCTCGGATTCATCACGACGATGGCACAAGAATGAAGACGTCGGCTTCGAGGACCTCTTGGATGTTGCAAAGAACCGGATCTATCCTTCCCTCTACTAAGCCCCAACCACAGTGGTCTCTCGGTGTCCGGTACGGCATCCCGAGACAGAATTTTGCTGCTGGTCGGGTGGAGGATATGAGTGTTCTGGCTCCCTTTTTCGATGTTGTTGCAATCGCGAAGATTTTATGTCTGTTGGTGAAGGCTTCTTCCTTTAGTCCCTTAGGTTTTCTCACTTGTGAGAAACCTAGTCAAACCTCCTCCTGCCGGGGCCAGGAGAGATCAATTTCCACCTCCTCTTCCTCGGAAGAGAGAATTTTTCCACCAATTTCCCTCTCCATGAGAGGTGTCCTTCTTTCGGATCCAATTTCGAAGAAGAGGATCCTAACCGTTCTGCATTCTTATGTGAAGGTCTCTACGGAACCGGTAGATGCGACATATCTCATCCCGATGAGATCTGAGGTTTCAGATATTTCAAAATCACATGTTATAGTGATTAACTTTAAGTCGTTTGAGCTCTTTGGAGTGAGCGGTTTCCCTAGTCGGAATTGGTTCATGCTTCGTCTTCACGTTAGCATTTCTTACGCGCTCCCACTTCCGGTGCGGATTGAGTACCTATCTTTTTATATATCGTATTTATCTATTTTAGTTGTTGTGTTAGCACACTGGGGATGTCCGATGGTGCCTTTGTCTTATGTAATTGGCTAATTATGAAATGAGAACTTTGTTGACCAAAAAAAAAACACAAATCGAATCGAATAATTTATAGTTATATGAATTTTGTTTGAGATATGTTTATCAATAATGAAAAGTATAAACATTTGTCACTTACATGTATAATAAATTACAATCTAATAAAAGTATTTGTTATGTAGTATACTAATCTCAATTACATATATACTTTGAAATTCAATTTGAATGGAATTGTACCTCAGCTTTGTTTTATTGGTTGTTTGCTGCATCCTGGTTCCTGGTATTATTAGATTAATTTGTTCACTTCTTCATCACTACTTTTGAAATTGAACACTTGTTGTAAACCAACATTTTAGCTGATAAATTAAAGGTCCGAATTAAACAGACTTTTTCTCTGGTTTTTTTTTCTATTGAAACTGGTCTTTTGAGAAAGAAACAAAAAAATCACTAACCAACGAAAATTCATCGCATTTTTAAAATGATCACATTTAGTCATTTAGTGATAGTTATTGAAATAAAACTAAACGATTTAATTATGTATTTGACACATATATCTAGTGAATGCTTGTGGAAACATTGAGTCTCGAGACAGTGTATTCAACAGGCACTATCAACCTTGCAGAGCCAATCCTCCTCAATAACGACCACTCCTCAATGTAGAGCGAAGACGCACTCCAACAAGCATTTTCAATCAACCTTTTCCAAGGCCTTATCAAAGGAATTCTCAAGCTCCAAACTCTCGTCTCAACAAGCAACGCACTCTCTGATATCTATTAGAGGAAGGAGAACTTGAGTTCATTGGGCCCCAAGTGACATGCGCTAACCTACTTCTGCAAAAGATCATAAGAGGCCAAAGATTGCTCCTAGTAGGGCAGCAACAAAATGCCCAAGGACTGCATGATCTGGTCAATATTATCCATCATGAATACTTCAACAAGCTTCACGACATCATGGGCGTGGTATCTGACCTAGCTACACGACTTCAAAAGCTGGAAGAACATGCCATCAGAGAACCAACAAAATATGTCCATTCAGAAGGGACCAAAGATGACATCAAGGAGCCTTCAAGCTCGTCGTCTTTGGATCATTTTGGACTAGCTGATGACGTAATCTCCATCAACATTACGTTCTTTGATGAAGAAACTAAGGAGGAATTGCTTGTGACTCTAGAAAACGAATCCATTCATGATGCACTCTCCACTTTCAAGCCAAACACGTTGTCACCTTTCACTTTGCCGTCTGAGTTCAACCAAAGTGATGAGGTTTCTCTAGACCTATGCCTTGATGTTCAAGATGAAGACGTGGTAAGCATTGACATCAGCATAAGCAGCAACGATGAAGGGGACAGTGATGAGGATTGATTTCCAACTCAACAAGGCTTTAAGCCTTCCTCTCACAAGATGAAGAAGAAGAAAAAGCTTAAGAAGTGGATTAGTGGGAGATCTACAAGCTTTCAAGAAGGCTGTTCGACAACTCCCACCCGGAGTCTCATTCAAAGACGAATGGAAAAAAATTTATCACTTACATCAACACTTTTGGGGCAGTAAGGGTTACAAACTCGAAGACATTGAGAAAATCTTCAATTCGATCAGAGAACCGCATATTGTTTGGTTGAAAACTTTGCAAAAGATTGATCCAAGATGGTTCTCTATCACTTGCCGAATGCACTCAGCTATCTCTCAAGACTGTCTCTGTGACACAAGTTCATGCATCAATCTCATGCCAAAGGCTATTGCTAAACAGATTGGACTTATACGTTTACAGCCATCGAAAACCATGGTTGGTTTTGCAAACAATGCTTCTGAAAAACCTGAATGAGTTGCTCTTGATGTCATGATTGAGATAGAGGATTGCTTGATTCCCACTGTTTTTCATGTATTGGACACTCCAGGAGTTATTGACAGGCCATTAATCCTTGGAAGAGCCTTCTTAGCCACAACAGGAGCAATCATTGATATGGTTACTAAGAAGCTTTGCTTAACAAAGCTGGACGAGAATATCTTCTATGATCCTCTACCTCCTCGCCATGTCTTTCAACACTCTAATGGCATCACAATCCTCACCAAGGACGTGATGGCTCTTAGTGTTACCTAAGGAAGAGGAAGAAGAAGAAAACGCTTTGGTGAAAATCGAAAACGTTTTACCTAAGAGCAATGGGAATTTGGATCAATACTTGGAAGTCATCAATGCCATGTTTGATCGGTTGACCACCACACTAGATGAGAAACTTGAGACACTCTCCACACATGTGGAGAAACTGGAGGAATAAGTAAATCACTTAGAATTCGAACAGTTTCATTACAAAAAAAGATCTCCTTGAGCATGGTTCGAGGATCACCAACATGGGTGACAACATTGATATCCTTGAGGATCGTTTGAGTGACTGTTTGAAGCTCTACAAGAAGGTTTTCCAAACCTAGCTGAGTACACGGAGTGGCTTGGTGACAAAGCTTATCAAGAATACCAAGCTTATGAAGAGGAAAAAGCCAATGAAACTCATTTTCAAGAGGATCGAGGGGCTGAAATCTATTATTCCTCTGATGAAGATGAAGAAAGGTTGGAGTTCTCTTGCTGTAACGGACCCTTAATCCTAAAAAGCCTTAGTCATTTAGCCCAGTCCGTTAGCCTAAATCCTAGTCAATTAAGCTTAAACCTAAACCTAAGTCCAAATGCCAAAATCCCAAAAGATTTATTAAGGGCAATTACGTCTTTCACCCAAGGAAACCCTAGATCTTCAGAGCAGTGAAGCCCTGCCCAAATCTCGTCGGAGCAGCCTCCATCCACCATCTTGAAGGAGAAGCCTCCGGAGAGCCTTAAAGCATCTCCATTGGGAGGTTCTTAAGAGAGTATCTCACAATTTTTAATAATAAAATAATAAAAAGTAAGAAAGTGAGTGAAATGGGATTAAAGAACCTCATTTAATAGGTGTCATAATATGATCGGTTCTATTTCTTTTTATAATTTTAAATTTATTCATATAATTAAATTATATTAAAATACTAATATTTTTTTTGTTTGAGAACCTCAATGAGTTTCTCATTGATGGAGATGCTCTTAGAAGGCAGATCCGACCAGTCTCGGTGGAGAGAAAAAAATGGATAGGCAGATCATATCCATATCTGATGAAACTTGGTAAGGATGTTCCTGACCCTTAGATCTATCCATAGGAAGAAATCGTTCATCATTTGGAGTTATCATCTGAGAGTTATAGTCAATTCCTTGGAACCTATTTTTGCAGATCCGATTTCTAAACCGTCAGCTTCGGAGCAGTTTTCTCAGCGATCCAGGAAGACCCATGCGACGTAAAACATATCAACATAAATCCCCGAATGTCAGATTTCCAGATCAGTTTCTCGATCTGCAATCCGAGGTAGACTCAAAAGATATTGACTGTTCTTCCTCTCGGGTCAAACTGTCCAAACCCTAATCCATTTTTGGAAGTTTCCTTTTTCGGACTTTATATTTTGAGAAAGTTTTCATAAATAGAAAATGTTATTTATGGAAATTCTAATTATGGAAAACCTATCATCTTCTGCAAGTAATCCCCTAGTAGTTCTGTATTGCAGAGTTTCAGCTTCAGTTCTTGTGAGCAAAAGAAAGGTGCAGAGTGATTCATGTTCGGTCCAATGCTATCATCTCAGAAAGGCTAAGGTGAGGAGTGTGATATGTGGATCTCTAGTAGACAATAAATATGTGTGAACCTGTGTAGGTTGGATATTAGCAATGGAAATTATGCATGATAGTTGGATGATGCTGTTTGGGTTACAAAGCATGTTAGTAATTGAGTCTATGTGATTTTATGCTGGAGATGACCGTATGGAGGAAGTTCCCATGACGTATATTCACTCCGGCTTGAGTTAGGCTTCCGGGTCTGCATGTATCCTAGTGTGAATAGGTCGACACACCACTGGTTCTGGACTGACGAGCCGGCATGTACGGATGCCAGGTTCATGAGGGATGCTGTCCAGTGAAGGAAGTTATCTTAGGGTTACCAAGCTGGTTTTGATGGCCAGTTGTTTGAGCATAGTCATGTTTGTTGGATGTTAAGTTGATTGATGATTGTTAATTGTTCTCCACGCAGCTATTGTTTTTTATTGTTGTTGCTGGTTATCTAGTTTATGCTTGTTATGTATATCTACTATCTAGTCTGGATCATGTGGGCAGGGATGACTACTCCCACTGAGTAACCTTGGTTACTCACCCCTCTTTTTTTCCTTTCAGGTAAAAGTAGTTTTGGCGGGAAATACAAGGCAATACAGTTGGTGGGGTCCATGCATTAAATACACTGTACCAAATCACGCCGTCTCGATCCCCAGGGACTGGGCGTGATAAGTGGTATCAGAGCCTAGGTCAAGTCCACTCTGCTTCTGACCCGGAGGGACACCAAACTTTTTTGTTTTTAAACTTTTTTGTTTTCAAATGGATATTTTCAAAATAATTAAAACCACCAACATCGTTACCCTTGCATATAGTTTTTAATGGGTCTGAGATTAGATTTGTTCTAATATCGGTTAGTTCATTTTCTTCTGCATGTTCTCTTTGTTGCATCACAGAGGTGATGGTCGTTTCGCCAAGGTGTTTTCAAATGAAGTTTCCAAGATGGTGGAGAGGTCCAACATTGACAAACCAGAGGAGCCACCGCATCGCAAAGGTGAACCCGACGAGCACAAGAGGAAGCACGAGGCCCACGAGGACAACTGGAGGTGCATCACGACGGAAGAAATGGTAGACCAGACGAGTGTCAGAACCATCTCTCGAAGACGAACGCGACGAGTCACCAAACTATGAGCGATGATGGAGGAGCCCATGAGGTGCCATATGACAAGAAGTTCGAGGACTTGAACAATGAGATGGCGACGAGGATTTTGCAAGTCTTCACAGTGATCTTCAGAAGAAGTATGGAGAGAGAGGAGAGTCACCGCCATGTAAGTGCGGGATGGTTGGGAGGTTTCATGTTTTAAACGAATTTTTTTTTTAAGTTATTTAATTGATTGATTGATTGTTTAATTGCTTTCCTAAAATAAAATAAAAAATTTCGTGTGGTTCGAGAAAGTGTGTGTTTTGAGAAAAGAAATTGCATGTAAATCTAGTTACCAGAATTTAGATCGATTAGGGAAAAGGGTATGCTCTTGCACACCTTGATGAGATGGCAAACACAAGATGGACTCGAGGATCGCGAGCAGAGTTGGCCATACAGGATGACTATTGCAGTCATTTCTTCTTCTACTACAGTGTGTGCGCTTCAAGGACATCCGTTCAAGTACCGTTAATCAAAAACGTCAAGGACCGTTTCAGAATAGTCAGTCTGAGGCAAAATGACACGCCTTAAGGACTGTCAGGGGTTTAAAGACAAAACCTCAAACCAAAATGGAGGAATTACGCGTCGGGATCGTTTTTTCTTCAGCAATGTGTTTTACTCGTCAAGGTTATTCGTTCTACCGATTGGAGATCAGAGAGGAAGCCGAGGAAAGTCCAAGCGTCAAGCCAATGAGTCAATAGCAAGGGGGCTACTTATCATCATACAATACGGAGGACACCTTGCGATGACTTTTTCCATTGGAGCGTGTTTGGGGATCTACAAGAGGCATTCGTCAGGTTCAGTTAAGGGGTATGTGTTCACCGAAGTCTAGTAGTCAGGCTACGGTGTTTAAATAGCAAAGAAACTGCCTATAATGGAGAAAAGACATATCTACCATTGGAGCTCTGCTTAACAACAAGATGGATTTCTCTACGGTATTCAAGGGAAATGCCTACTGCAAAAGTTGGAGAACCATAAGGAATTGGTTGCCGTCAACATAACTTTAATCAGAGTAATGCACCGAAAGCATGGTGGCGGATTAACGGGTTAGGGTTACAAAAATAAAAATAAAAAATAAAAAATAAAAAATAATTTTTGTTACCCTATTCTATGTGGAGATTAGATATGCAGCCAAATCCATTTTTCACGTCTACATGAATGCAAAGCACAATTAAGAGTATGAGGATTCACAGGAGGCAAAAAGGAGTTGCAAAACATTTCATCCAGATAATCGAAACCTCACAGCCCGCTTTGATCAACTTTCTTTACTTGGAAAAGCAATTGATCTGGAAGATCAGATCGAAATTATCCTTGAAGGATTACCTGAAGAGTACAAACCGATTGTTGACCAGATTGAAGGTCGTGATACTCCTCCAACCTTCGTTGAGTTGCACGAAAAGCTCCTTAATCATGAGGCTAAGCTCATCACGTCTCATCCCACGCACACCTATCCGGTGTCTGCCAACGATACTACCAACCGCCAGTATCGTCCACAAAACAAACCAACATTCGCAATCAACAATGGCAACCTCAACAACAATGGAACAATCTATTTGATAACTGTGGACCAAGACCATACCTTGGACAGTGTCAGATATGCAGCACTCAGGGTCATAGTACTCGCCGTTGCTCTCAGCTTGCAACATACACTGCTGCAGCTTCCTCACCCACCTCCTAGCAGCCACGTGCCAACTTCGCTGCCTCCTCGTCTACTGCAAATCTCTGGCTGCTTGATTCTGGTGCCACTCACCACATCTCATCAGATGCTGCGAATCTGTCTCTCCACCAGGCTTACATAGGAGGAGAGGAATCATCATTGGCAATGGCTCTAGGTGGCCCATAACCCACACTGGTTCAGCTTTTCTACCTTCACCTATTCGCCCATTCCAGCTTACTGATGTTCTTTATGCTCCTGCAATACAAAATAATCTAATATCAGTATATAAGATGTGCAATACTAATCGTGTATCGGTGCAATTTTACCCTTCTTGTTTTCAGGGAGGGATCTAGGAATGAGCTCTATGAGTGGCCTATCTCACCGTCCCACCCCTCCACCTACTTCACAACTTCCACCAACATCAAAGCTACCACTTCAGATTGGCACTCGAGACTAGGCCATCCTGCTCATCCCATTTTAAAAACTGTTCTTTCAAAGTTTTCTCTACCTATTTGGAATTTCATGTCTCAAACTTTCTCTTGCAGTGATTGCTCAAACTTTCTTTTTCACAATCTACTATCTCCTCCACTCGTCCACTTGAATATCTATTCACTGATGTTTGCGTTTCTCCAATTCTCTCTTATTGTCGACCATTTTTCAAGTTATACCTTGTTTATCCACTAAAACTCAAATCCCAAGTTCGTGACACTTTTATTCGCTTCACTGCTCTAGTTGAAAATCGTTTTCAAAAAAAAAAGTGGGTACCTTATTCTCTTATAACGGGGGTGAATTCATAGCCCTTCATGATTTTCTGTCCTCTAAAGGTATCTCCCACCTCACATCCCCTCCACACACTCCTGAGCACAATGGTGTAGCCGAGAGAAAACACCGTAATGATGTGGAAACTGGCCTATCCCTTCTTACAAAAGCAAAAATCCCAAACACCTAGTGGACTTATACCTTTGCAACCGCCACATATCTCATAAATCGAATGCCCACCCAAATACTAAACCTTCAATCTCCATACAAAGTTCTATTCCAAACCGAACCAAACTATGAGAAACTGAGAATTTTTGGATCTCTCTGTTTCCCATGGCTTTGCCCGTACATCTCAAAGAAACTTGAACCGAGATCTACACCCTGTGTCTTCATTGGTTATTCCTTAACTCAGAGTGTGTATCTCTTTCTCGATCCACAGAAAAACAGAGTCTATACCTCCCGATATGTTTGCTTTGATGAATCCAAATTTCTATTTCAGACTCTTCTCTCACCATCACCACAAACCTCCATTGATTCCTCTCCTTCCTCAGCTCCTATTATTACCCCGATTCCAGTATCATCGCCACCACTCATAGCAGCACATTTTATTCCTCCGGAGATGCAATCGTCGTCTCAAAACTCTGCTTCCTCACCCGTGAACTCTCAATCGGTGATTGCACCTGATACGACAATATCGCAAGCTTCCGCCGCATTAGAATCACACTCCACTGCTCATGTATCATCGTCGTCTGATAATGATTCCAATGGAGAAGATGGTTCACGAGCCCAAGTATCTCACCAAACCGAAGCCCAATCGAGGCCCAAACCCAAACACTCACCCACAAGCCCCCACTTAATTACCCTCAATTACTCGATACGCTTCCCGCTGTTAATCAAAGTAACCAATCCACAAAAAACCAAACCACAAATAACCACCTAGTGCAAACCCGGTCCAAAAATCGGATCACTAAACCAAACCACAAATTTATCCTCTCAACCACGATCTCTGGAAGCAATGAAACAGAACCCAGAACCCTAAACCAAGCTCTCCAAGATCATCGTGGCAGTTGGCGACGTCAACGGAATTTGATAACCAGGTGCAAAATCAAACATGGGACTTAGTTCCTCTATCCACGGATCTCAATGTCATTGGATGCAAATGGGTATACCGCATCAGACAACTCCCCGACGGATCCTTAGACAAGTACAAAGCACGGCTCGTTGCAAAAGACTTCAATCAACAGCCATGTATTGACTTTTATGAGACGTTCAGTCTTGTCACAAAATCAACTACAATTCGTATTGTTCTTGATGTGGCTGTAAACAAGGACTGGTGTCTTCGTCAGATCGATGTCAATCATGCCCTTTGTAACGCCCCGACCGCCCCTACCTATGGGCCACCACGTCCTCTCTCAGGCCCGTGGGTCCACCACTGTCCGACGGTCAGTGCGTTAACCGGGAGGCTCGAGAGTCATGATTTATTATCCCTGCAATCACCACGCGATCTTTCTCCGTGTTTTGTCTTCACTCGCACGGTACTGAAAATGACTTCCTGATAGGTCACCCATCCTTAAATCGCTCCAGCTCAAGCACGCTTAACTCTGGAGTTCTCTCTGGACTTGTGACAAAAAATATAAGTGCACTTTGGTGACATAGATAGCCAAATCAATTCTCTTTAGCTATTCTCATACACCACATCATATTCCAAAATCGGGATGTTACACCTTTCTTCAGGGAACTCTCAATGAAGATGTGTATATGGTCCAGCCACCAGGTTTTGTTGATCCGGACAGATCATCTCACGTCTGTAAGCTGAAGAAAGCCCTATATGGCCTCAAACAAGTGCCCCGCGCTTGGCATCTTGAACTAAAGAACTATCTGCTTACGGCTGGATTCAAAAACTCTGTGTCCGACACCTCCCTCTTGGTTCTTCAACATGGTTCAACGCTCATCTACTTACTTGTTTATGTAGATGATATAATTGTCACAGGGAACAACAAAGCTACTGTAGAAGCGACATTGGTCAATCTCGCAGCTGGTTTTTCTGTGAAAGACATGGGAGAGCTTTCATATTTTCTTGGAATAGAAGCACATCGAAATTCTCTGGGTCTTCACTTAAATCAGCGGAAGTACACTCATGATCTCCTCAAACGCATTAACATGATGGATACAAAACCTGTAGCAACTCCGATGGCATCTTCTCCGAGGCTAGTACTCTCAGATGATCCTCACTCTAATCCTACGGAGTACAGAACGTGAATTGGCAGCTTACAATATTTAGCCTTCACAAGGCCAGATATTGCTTATGCAGTCAATCGTTTGTCACAGTTTATGCACACTCTCCTACAACAACACATTGACAAGCTGCAAAAAGAGTTCTCTAGTATCTCACTGGAACTGCAACACATGGCATCTTTCTCCATCGCAATAGTCCTCTAACGTTACATGCCTTCTCAGACGCTGATTGGACTGGCTATTCAGATATGTATGTCTCCACAAATGCCTACATTGGTCGCGTGGACCAGGCACAAAACCCTTAAAACGTGACCGGTTCACTCTCTCCTCTTCAGCACAAGCTCGATCTTGGCCCCAAAACTCGAAAACCGGTCTCGAGGACCGGTCGTAATTTCTTAAATACATGACCGGTCCTCCACATGTCCGGAAAGCCGAATCACGCATCTTTTCTTCTCCATGGACCGGTCATGCAGAGCTCTTTTTGCGACTGGTCTTCAACTCCTCCTCTCCAATACACACGAAAAGCAACTCCCTCCAAGGATAGGTCACGGGGACCGATCTCAATACCCACAACACGTGCACAGTCTTCCGACGGCACAGGTAAGTTTTATGTTCTCTCTTGTCCTAAACCGATTTTAACCAATTCTACGCATATTTTTTTTCAAAATTTCCTAAAACAATTTTGTCTAAAATTGAACCACAAACATTTCCTAAGATGGATATTACTTGAGATTTTGCATCTAAAGCTCACAAAACTTGAATCTCTCTCAAGAACACAAAGGGATTTTTCTCTCAAACCTCTCACAACCTAGAATTTGCTATACGTGGTGGTTTTCAATAATTTTTGGTTCTATAGGTTGAAAATTTCATCATTTTGCTCTTCCATACTTTCAATTACAAGGTACCACTCTCTACCCCTCTCATATTTTCGGTTTTCATCTATGTGTTCTTCATGGACCAAAACTTAGATCTCGTGATTTAGTAGATGAAAATTGCTGGAACCTCTTTTATTAGCTTAGATAGGGTATGATATTGATGGATTTATAAAGTTTTAGGGATAGCTATTGCCGAAATTTATAAAATTTCCTCAAGAACACCAAATAGTGCTTTACATAAAAAAAAATCGGGTTTGAGGTTAAAATTCTGGTTCATTCTTGGAAAATTTGACATCATTATACTTCTTTCATGATAGGTTAGTGAATTTGGTTAGATATTTGCCATAAAATCACTTCATTTTTGAGATTGATGAATTACTTAGGTATGAATAGTTAAATTCGTGGAATAACAATAAATTAGGAAAATTGATTAAATAAATATTTTGACAATGTTTCCTTGTTCATTACTGGTTAAACCTGATTACCATATTTTTTTCAAATTTTTTTGGGATTGATTTGGTATTTTTACAAAAATCCAAAGTTACTTACTATGGGTGAAGTTTTTCGGTTTTGTAGGTACTTATGCGGACTCGTTCTAAGACCTTGACTAACGAGAGGCCTAGGAGATCAACTTCTCAAAGACATAAGGAGAAAGAATCAAACACTTATGAGCCTCGTAGACGTTCTACAATAGTAAGGAGGAAAGACAAAGAGCCAATGGAAACCGAACCTTCCCGAAAGTCAACAAAAAAATCGGAGATGCAAACAGTAGCTTGTATTGAGGAAGTGCAGCAACCTGTTCAGATTGAGGACGAATCTGAGCCTCCCATTGCTGCATTTATCATGTCAAAACGAAAGTGTAAGACCAAACGGCCACCAAAACCAACTCCTAAACAAGACAAAGAGCCTACACCCGAACCAATTCGTGAACCAACACCTCCAAGGACTAGGGAACCATGTATGGTCGTTTGTGGTGAGAAAATGGAGAGTGGAGTTGATTATCTTCCCTTCATGGATAAGATTCACTTTGCACCAAGTTTGAGGATCGATTACTCCACTCTATACTTGCTTGGACTCACTGATGATGTGAACTGGTACATAGAGGGACTTGGGCTCCGCACTTTCCTCAAACTCCCTCATTTGGACTATGAAGATCTCACAATGGAGTTCCTTGCCACTGTTGAGGTACTCTTTCCTGAGTGTAAGGAACTCCAGCACGCATGTTAGGGTCTTCTCTCTTTTGTGATTGTAGGGAACATGTACCATATCTCTGTTGGTGACATCTACAAGTTTTTTTTGGTTCTTTGACACTATGACTGGAACTTCAAAGCCACCAAAGCAGTTTGTCATAACACTTATGGAGAGTGGAGACGATTTACTAATGAAGCATACTGTAACGCCCCGACCGCCCCCTACCAGTGAGCCCCCATGTCCTCTCACTAGGCCCATGGGCTGGCCCACCCCTGTCCGACGATCGATGCGTTAACCGAGAGGCTCGAAAATCTTGATTTACTGTCCCTGCAATCACCACGCGATCTTTCTCCGTGCTTTGTCCTCACTCGCATGGTTTCGGAAATGACTTCCCGATAGGTCACCCATCCTTCAATCGCTCCAGCTCAAGTACGCTTAACTCTGGAGTTCTCTCAGAACAAGTGATGGAAAAGATAAGTGCACTTTGGTGACATAGGTAGCCAAATCAATTCTTTTAACCTCTCCCGGGATGTTACAATTCACCCCCTCTCACAGCGCGCAACGTCCTCCTTGCGAACCCATACCAGTCCCTAGACGCCTCCCAGGTCAGAACTGGGATGGCTAACCGGCTCTGATACCACTTGTAATGCCCTGACCGCCCCTACCTGTGAGCTCCCATGTCCTCTCACTAGGCCCATGGGCCCACCCCTGTCCGACTGTCGATGCGTTAACCGAGAGACTAGAAAGTCTTAATTTACTGTCCCTGCAATCACCACACAATCTTTCTTCGTGCTTTGTCCTCACTCGCACGGTACCAGAAATAACTTCCCGATAGGTCACTCATCCTTCAATCGCTTCAGCTCAAGCACGCTTAACTTTGGAGTTCTCTCAGAATAAGTGACGGAAAAGATAAGTGCACTTTGGTGACATAGGTAGCCAAATCAATTCTTTTAACCTCTCCCGGGATGTTACATATACCGAGGAGGAAAATCTAAGGCGACACAGATCACTCACCCAGTGATTCGCTATGTGCATCGCTTACTTGCAGGGACTCTTGCGAGTCGGACTGAGACCAACGTTGTTCTACTAGATGAGTTCTTCATCATTGCAGCACCTTTCCTCTCAGGACTTCACCCAGCCAATCTCGATATGGTTCTCATTAACGCTCTTATTGTTGTTAAGCATAATGTCAAGGGTCTTCTAGATGATAAGACCAAATCACTGCATTTTGGGAACGTTATCACTGCCATCTGTTAGGCATGTTAGGTGGACTAATCTGGTTATGAGGCTATGATAGAGACTGCACATTTGGACTTAGTTGGATTGCAGATTTGCTAGTTTTTGCGAGGATGGGTCGATAGGAACCAGTCTGCGAAGATAAATCCTCGGGACACTGGAGTGGTCAGTGAGCTAAAAATAACCCACTTCGCAATAACATAATATATAATTTCCATATTTGAGATAATATTCAGTTAAGGCTTATGTCTTTTTTTAACAAAGGTACTCGATGAGTAACTTTATGCATCAACTTTAAATTAACTTATATTCCTGTTTTAGTTTTTTGACAATCTAAATGCGCATGCATAATTTTTCAAAAACCAACATATTTTGCTTAAGAAGTTTATTCTGAAACCCGGATAACAGTTACAAACTTTTCAGTGGATAATTTGTTTTCTAAAAAATGCATCGAGCAACACTTAGAAAATATGTGAGTTAGGATCTGACCACACAAATTTTTGAAAGAACGTAGAGTGTGTAATATATTTTTTTGTGATTTAATTTGTTCCAAATAATCGATCCAAAACGCTAAAAATTTGTTGTGATTTAATTTGATCAAAACTCATTTATTTTGCAACTTCGAAAGAAGTATTTATACTTGACAATCATAAATATACAATAACAACTTGCTAAAAGATATATAATTTTCTACCTACACAAACCTGTTATCCTTGAAAATATAACACCAAGGTGATAATGTTATAACTTGAAATACAAAAAAAAAGATAACACATAACAGACAATATAAAATCACACATCGATTCTAGCTGAATTCGACAAAACAAAAGCTGAAAAACTTATTCGTTTTCCTGATCTTCCACTGCATACCACAAATTGATAATTATTTATTTGACCTTAACCAAACATCAGCTTAAAAATTATTCCCCATTTGACTATAACCGAACAAACTATTCCCAACGCATTAAATAAATCACCAAGGAATTTGATTAATATGGCAATAACATTCTTTTCCATTCACCATCGCCACTCTCTCATTTCCTTTCCCACACAACAATCTCTCAAAATGTTTTTATACAACAAAGTCTCCGACATAAATCCATCGCGAAAGGACTGGTCTATTGTCGTGAAAGTGATAAGGAAATGGACAGAGGCGAATCGAACTCCTATGATCTTGGTTGATGTAGAGGTAACCAAAACACATAACTATATAAGCATCTCTTAATTGTTTCGGAAGATCAAAAGTACTGCATATACATAATATTTATGTTTTGATTAGATTAAAACTTTTTTAAAATAGAACACAAATAGAAATCTGTAGTATTAACTATTAAATCATCACAAACAATTTCTTTATAGGGTAACAAAACCGAAGCTACAATTCATGGATTCTACACCAGATTCTTCAGCAAAGACTTTGAAGAATATGACTGGAAATACATTGAAAATTTCGTTGTGTATCCTGTTACTTGCAGTCTTCGATCAACTAATCACAATTACCAAATCGAACTCGTCCACAACGCTTGTTACCAAAGACGATTACCATCACCCATAAGTTTCAGACATTCTAAACGGGAATATAGACACAAATTACTTGATTGGTAAGTTATCTTTTATATTTTTATATATCATTTACTATCAACTATAAAATTCACAATGTTAAATTAGTATTATTAAACTCAGCATAATATTATTGAAACATTACCATCATATGTCATGGGGATGGTCATAAATGTTGGCAACATCCAGATTATTGATCCATCAAGGAACAGAGAAGACTACGCCCTCTTACACTTTGCCCTCCGTAACGAAAAGTAGAGAGCAACTTATAAATTAATTATGTCGTGTCATTATTTTTTTTTGGTTTATTGGCATATTTGACTAATTTATATTGATCTCATTTGATTACACAAAACCGAAGGTGATAGGTCTTATAAAGCAGTTTTATAGTGACTATAGATTAAGATATCGTAACACAAGTTTGGAAGTTGCGATTACAGGCTATCCCAATACCGTTAGACTCAAGTCTCATGGAAAACGTAGCCAAATCATACTTAACGCGGACATAGCCGAGATCAATGAATTAAGAGAGATGTGAGTAATACCACCTTTATATTGAAAAAATTATTTACACTCCAAATTCTTTCTTTTATATAATAAACTATTTTGTCAAATATAGGATATATAGGAACGAAATGGACTCAGATGAGATTGCAGAAGCTGAACAATACATCCAAACATGGAGGAACCTTTAAACGAAGAAGAATCTACGGGCCATTGGAGCGGCTAGTTTATGGTGAATGTTCTTATCATAGTTCGAATGTTTTATAACTAAGCTCATTTCGTTTGTTTCGTTAACGAACCTATGGAAGAATTTCATAGTATGTGATCTGTATTTGCCTGCTATTTGGTTATTGGGACTGAGTAACTTTTTTTAGGAAAAATACCAACTATATTTTTCAAAAATCCCTCGACATAATCTGAATAAATTAAATTAAATTCAAAATTCAAACGAAGGTTACACCAACAAATTCGCTCAAAATTCACTGAGCTTCAGGATTTCTAAACAAGGATAACATCTTAAGACAAACGTTTGAAGCAAAAATGGTCAAACTCGAGCGGATTCAAAAAAATCCGATGAGGCTCCCAAAGACTCCAATAAAGGGTCCCCAAAGCCTTAAACGAAGACTTCACCAACAAACTCGAGCAAATTAAAAAAAATCCAATGAGGCCCCCAATGGCTCAAATAAAGACAACCAATAAATTTACCCCAAATGTGCTGATTTTTGGAATTTCGCAACAAATCAAACATTTGAAGACTAACGGTCGAGGCAAAAGTGTTAAAACCCGAGCCGATTCGAGAAAAATCTGATGAGGCAGCCAAAGAATCAGATGAAGACTTAACTAACAAATTCGCAAAAATGTTATGAGGCTCAGGATTCCCCAACAAAACCAATATTTTTAAATTTGGAAAGAAAATAAATGATACTAATTAAGGATGGTTGCAAATAAGTGGCATAATAGTTTTACAATTATAAATTGTACCATTTTAGTCTTTAACAAGTCGCTAATCTATGACTATAACAACCACCACAAATCAGTCTTAACTATACGACTATCATATTCCGTCATAAAGTAGTCGTTAAGTAAATACTATTACTATTTAGTCTTTAATATATGACTATATTTCTGTTACAACCTAGTCGCGTATATACGACCGTAAAATGCAGTCACAAAGTCATCGGAAGTTTGAGACCATTTTGCAACTAACAAATTTTGCGACGATAAATAAGCGACCACTTTTGATAGTCTGGAAATAGTCGCAAATTGGTGTTTTGCGACTATTTTATGACGATATTCAGGATCACAAAACGTAGGTTTTCTTGTAGTTAGAACTCAAGTTTCATAAAACCAAACGATGATGTAAATAACAAAAATAAGAAATCGTTACTTATCAATGCAAAACAGAGACGAACAAATAGATCATATATGCGTGAACCACAAGGAAAATAACAAAGAAAACATAACAAAGAAGACAACATCATAACAAACATACATGGATTTCGGTATAGATCATCCGAGAAGGTGACCATACAAGACAACAATATATATAGGGGAATAAATTAGGATTTCGGTTTTACGCACACGATAAGGAGACGGTCTAGATTATCAGCTATTAATTTCAACGGTCGAGATCATATAACGAACTATTAGGGTTTCAACTACAAGAATCAAGAAAACTAATATACATCTAAACCGTTGAGATCTTAGACGGCGCAAATTAACGACTAGGATCAATTTCGGGTTAATATGAGGTTTAGATGGTCGAGATCTTAGAGAACAATAGATCTACAGTTAAGATTAGAGTTGCATAGGGACATAAATAGAGAAATTCATTAATGGCATAATTGACTTTTACGTCTAAAACGAATTGTGGGAAGGACACTTGGCTAAAATCACTTGCCAATTAGTAGTATAGATCAATGGCCTTAGATGCAGATTCTCCTTCTTGTTGGAAAAATCCAACAATCAATCCAAACAGAGGAGTCCTCAACAAAATGAAAGCCACTGGACAAACAAATTCAATGGACAATTCCCTCTATTTGTATCTTGGAAGTTTAAGTGAATGAATCAAA
>OVAY01001805.1:12071-24362 GCA_900406395.1 Kernera saxatilis | reverse complement strand
ACAGTTCACATTTGTTGAAATCGTCCGCAACATATTTTGACTTCTGTAACAATTGATTGATAGATAGTCTAACAAGATCAATAACACCATTTATAAGTTACTTTTTGTATTATCCCGGTTTGTATTATTTCGGTTTGTATCACTGGGCTTTGATTTGGGTCTTGGGTCTGTTATTTATTTCACAGAATTAGTTGATAGAGTCGAAACGGTGTCGTTCATAGTATTCATTTGCCTCGCCTGTCCCCTTATAGTTTCAAAACCCAAATTACCAAACTTTTCTGCGAATTTCGTTTGAATTTTGCCGGAAAGAGAGAAATGAGTTTCCTAGCTGTCGTAGCTTCCTTCGCGCCAAGATCTTCCATGCTCTTCACCGGCTTTAATTCGAGCTCCTCCGATAAGTATCGCACTTCACAATCGGTTTTCCCGGCCAGTATATCATCCCGGAGCGTGAAACCTCCGGTATGCCTTACTGCTGTTTCGTCTGATGCCTTACCCGACCCTGAATCCGATCTCAAGCCCAAAAATCAAACTCGGGCCCGTCGTCAGAAGAAGGAAGTCACGGGGAGTGGTGAATCCGAGAACGAGAAGTTTCCCACGAAGGTCCCGCGTAAATCGAAGCCCGGGCGGCGGAGCGAGGCGGACGCTGTGGAGGATTTCGTGAGAAGCTCCCTTGAGCGCACGTTCTCCACCATACGGGAGCAGAATCCGGAGGTGTTCGAGAACAAGGATAAGGCGAATTTCATCAAGGACAGAGGCGGGCAAAACGACGACGACGATGAAAGCGAAGACGAAGAGGAAGAAGAGGAGATGGTGGTGGAAGAGGAAGATCCAGATTGGCCACTAGATACGGATGTTGGATGGGGAATCAAAGCTTCGGAGTACTTCGACACACATCCCATCAAAAACGTGGTCGGAGAAGACGGTACTGAGATCGATTGGGAAGGCGAGATTGATGACAGTTGGGTCAAGGAGATTAATTGTTTGGAGTGGGAAAGCTTTGCCTTTCATCCTAGCCCGCTCGTCGTCCTCGTCTTCGAGCGATACAAAAGGTAAAAGCTTGTGTTTTCATTGACGATTTTTCACAAACACCTTGTGTGCATAGCAGCATAGGAGAAAACTATTCAAACTATGTAAGGTTTTGTCTTCTTGCTTTTAATTGTCATTTCACATGGAACGAACCATTAGAATTAGTCTGCTAGGGGCACAAAACATGTCTTAAGGAATCATACATTTCAAACGTTGTTCTAAGTTCTCATCAACTATAATATAGCTGAACTTTGATTGTCAGTTCGAAGTCTCAGAGTGAATCTACTACCGTTGGAATAATCACTTCAACTGCTTGGCGTTTGTAGGGCTAGTGATAACTGGAAGACACTGAAGGAACTTGAGAAAGCGATCAAAGTTTATTGGGATGCCAAAGATCGATTACCTCCACGGGTATGTCAGAAGCCTTGTTTAGTTTGCAGTTTATCTCTATAACTTTCACATTACTCTCTGTGTCCAATGAACTTTGGTCGATGTAGCTGCTCTCTCTTAACAAGAATCCTTTTGTTTCGTGAAACAGGCGGTTAAGATTGACCTGAACATCGAGACAGATTTGGCATATGCTCTTAAAGCTAAGGAATGCCCACAGATTCTATTTTTACGGGGAAACCGGATTCTGTACAGGGAGAAAGGTGATAATATATGTTGCTAATGCTGTTTTCCTTTTTGCAATATATATATATGAGCAGTGGATCATCATACTGTATTGAACTTGATGCAGACTTTCGCACGGCGGATGAATTGGTCCAAATGATTGCACATTTCTACTATAAAGCAAAGAGACCTTCATGGATCGACAAAGCTAACATAACCCCATTCTGTTAGTTTGCAACGGGAACGAGTGTAGGATTTAACATGTGCTATGACGCTATGCTCGGACGAAGAAATAAAAAAGAGATGAAACAGAAGTTATAAGATTTTGAAACCGAGAGGGCAGAGGCTTATGAAAACAGCTGGTGAAGAGGTAAAAATCACTGGTTTTTTTGTTGATTTGGATGAAAGATTTTTTTACAGGAGATCGATGAATTCGTTATTGTGTTACCAAAATTTTCTGAGTTTCTAGAGCCTATAGGGCTTTATATCATCAAAAGCTTTGGACATAATTGATTGTAATATACAATGCCGTTTTTATCAAAAAAAAAGTAATATACAATGCCGTTGTATGCAATATAGAATTCTCAAGTAATGATTTGTGTTTTTAGTGCTCCTATCCTATCGTACATAGACTTGTATGAATGATTTGAAACCAAGATCATACTTCCCAAGAGCCCAAATCTTAAAGATTTTTTATATTTTTCTTGAATTTTCATCAATTTAAGATTAATATAAAAATAAAAGTAAGTATATTATTTCAAGAAGCCATAGCAACAAAAAATAAAATAAAAATATTACAACGATAATAAAACATATTAAAAATAAAATCAGCAGATAGCTAGACTCTTATTTTGTATCTGAAACGTAGAAGAGAACAATAAAAAAGTCTAATTACCGTAAATCATTTGATAATTATGAACCTTTTAAAAAGAAAAAAGGGCTATGGAATTACCATAATCCACGGGGAAGCAGTCACACACCACAACAATCGTGCTCGTCGTTTAGGTATTTTCGAAACTTTTCAAACCAGCACGCTGCAAAGGCCGACATTATTACAATGACGACAACGACGCCGGCTAAGATCCAAGCAGCAATATTAGTCATATTATCTGTGCGTGTCTTACAAACACAACGATTTTGTCTTCTTCGTCTAGACTATTATTATATTTATATACACCCGTTTGTATGTTAATAAGGAAATAATATATAAGTATATTTTACATTTTCATAATAGTAAAGTACAGTCATGTATTCATTCTTATGTAAATAAGTTAACTTTACATTTGAGATTTGACGACACAGTTATTGGGTTTGGGTTTGTCAGAGTCAGTTTTCTCAGAAACTAGAAAACTGATCAAGGCTCTCTCCGTCGCCGGGAAATGGCAGCAGCAACAGCTCCGTCGTCTCAATATCAACCAGTATCAGGTTTCTTCCTTCATATCATCAGATTTGTACATTTCATTATCATAAGAGCTCCAGTGCGACTTTAAAGTGCTTAGTGTCTTACATTTCTTGTTTTGGGCTGATCCTTTGATTGATTTATGGTGGATCAGTGATAATTGAAGGAGTGAAAGCCATAGATTCTGTCTCCAATTTCTTAGATAAATGTAACGCGGAAACTAGTGGACTAGTTTCTTTTCATAAAACGTCTGGATTTAAGTAAAATTGCTGTGGAAAATAGGAGTTTTTTGTACTTTCTTTCCTAATCTATTGTCATTAAAAAGGATTTGATCCTTCGATCGTCAAGGTTGTGACTGTTTGATTCGTATTTGCTAATAAAAGATATTCAATGGAACAAGTGAACATGCTATATGACCTTTTCCATAAGACCATGTTGGAAGTGAGCTTTGATCACCTTAACATTCTTGAACCTTGGTGGTGCATAGATCATTTGCTTACATCTTTTTTGTGGTCAACCTTTCTACTGTAGACCAATCCCCTTGCTGAGACATCTAATAGCTACTTGGTATTTCGACTAAAACAGACCTTTGCCTTACATGATTTAACATTGGCTAAGATGGAGAAACGGGTTGCATTGAGAATCCGAAGGTCTAACCTTTTCTTTTATTTCTCAACGATGGCACACATTCATATCGTTTAAATTAAACATGAATTTTCTGTTAAATCTTATTTCTCTATCAGGAAAGCGGAATGGCCCTGGCAACAGCTGATGACCCAGATGATGCAGCTGAAAAAGCGGTTAAGGCATTATCTAGTTAGGGTAATACTCAAAGTTTGTTCTTTTTTTTTTTGGTTTTTTTATCGTGTTTCTTGGATCAATCCATGAGATGTGCTCAATAACAAATAAAGAGCGAAGCGAGAAATCCCTATCTATTTTGCCATCTTTTTGAACTTGTCTTATGGATTTCTAGTTTGTCATTAACAACAATTTGAAATTCTTCTGGAACTGGATCTCCTTCCATTGTAGAAACAGATGTTCAGTAACGAGTTATCATAAGGAAAGCCTACTTATTCAGAATCTGAAATCTTGCCGGAAATGGGGAGGTTTCAGCTCACTGTCTCTGTTTCTCTCCTTGTTTTGCAGCGACTCAACTATCCTTTTGGAGATGCAGTAAGCAGTAGACTGAATGGTGATCATTGGGTTTACTCCAACAGCTGACGGCAATACACTTCCATCACAGACAAACAGTCTCTCGGCTTCCCAGCTCTCTCCCTTCTCATCCAACGCACCTTCCTCCGCCGTCTGTCCCATCCTGCAACTACCCATCTGGTGGGCCGAGAAGTACGTTGTCCAATACTCCCCCTTTGTGCTCACCCCACCAACCGCATCAACTCCGTCTAGAAACTCTTCCATGGCTTCTCTCGTTATTCCCTCACACTTTATCCTCTGTCCATCGCTCCTGTAGAATCCCATGGGGGAACATGATATTACTTAAATTAGATAACAATCTTCCAAGTCATGAAATATTTGATAGTTGGCTGTTTCTGATCTGTTTCTTGAATCCCTTTGTGTAAAACTGTTGAAAGATATTTGAGTATAATATACTTAAATCTTTTTGCAGGTTCAGTAGGTTACCTGTATGTTCCGATTTCAACTGCACCTGCTGCAACCAAAACCCTCAAAGCCTGTCGAAGCCCTACCCTCAGATTCTCCCTATCTTTCTTGCTCGTCCTGTACGTAACCTCGCTTTCCTTCATAACCTCACCTGAGCCGCTGTCCCGGACCAGAGCAAACACATGAGCTGTCCTTCCGTACTTCATCATCCGCTGCTTAAGGTCTGGTCCTGAAACCCACGGGCTCAACCCCGCAAACGAAGCTGGTCCTATCAGTGGGTTCTCCAGTATTGCTCTGCACCCCGATTCAGCTTCATTTATATGATGGACGGATGTGATGATTCCTCCCTCGTACACTTTCCCTGATAACTCAGAACCATTCTCCGGGAAGTATCCCCATGTCATCAGAACCGGGTGCAGCCTCAGGTTCCTCCCGATGCTCCGGTTTTCTAGCCCACTCGAAAGCATCAGAGGCGGTGTCAACAGCGACCCAGCGGATGAAACCGTCACTTGAGCTTCGATCATGAACTTCTTCCCAATCTTTCCCCCAACAGAGCTCGCAATCACTCCCACACATCGTTTCTTTCTCTCATTGCTACTGCTAGTGTTGTCTACTAATATGAATCTCTCAGCTTTGATGCCTGTTAGGATCACTGCGCCATTCTGTACGGCATCAACCAGCCAGGTTCTGTCTGTCCCGTTCTTGTCTCCTGCTCTACAACCATACCCGCAAGAGCCGCAGTAATGATCCTCTGGTGAGTTTCTCGGAACTGATTCTGCTTTCAACCCGAGTCTCTCGCACCCTTTCCGCAGGACCTGGTTCTGAAACCCGTCTTTGACGCATCTTTCCGTGACACCGATCCTCTTTGTAACTTCATTCATTGCAGACTGGTATTCTTGGCTACCGAAAAACTTGATCTTACTCCCTTCCGACCATTCCTGCAAAACATGGTCCGGCGTTCTTATTGATGCTGACCAGTTAACCGCTGTGCCTCCTCCGACAGTTGAACCGGCCAAGACCATGAATTTCCCGTCAATCGTTGTCATAAGCCCGCCTTTCTCGTATAGCTCGAGCATAGACGGACCTTCCAGAGCTGAATAATCCTGAGCTGCAAAGTAGTTTCCTTTCTCTAGAACCAAGACTTTCAATCCAGCTTTAGCGAGGTTTGCAGCTGCTACACCTCCTCCGCTTCCTGAGCCTACAACTACTGCATCGCATCTGATTCTGTGCACACCGTCACCGCCATCGTCTCTAGCGACATGAACACCTTTTTCGATTAGACATTGTGTGATGGTAATGTCACTCTCGTGCATCGTCTCAATGATCCCTGACTCAAGAGGTCGACATCTCTCATCTTCTTCGCTCTTCTTGTTGCTACTTGTCTTAGTCGTGCCGATGCAATACCCTATGGCTTCCAACGCAGGATTCTTCAGATTCTCATCAGTCTGGCAACAAACAACTGACTAATAATCATCGTTCTCATTTACTCAAAAAAACTTGAATCGGTGAATTTTTGTTTTGTTTTTACCTGGGAGAAGAAGTAGAAGAGAGTGTAGAATTTTGCAAGGAAAAAAGTGATCCGAAGCGGAAGAAGGAATCCACTCTGTCTCGACCATTTCCTCAAGACCTCTTCTCTCTTATCCAATGGAAGTTCAGAGAACTTGAGGACAAAAGGCCAATCCTTATCAAGACAGAGAGAGCCACAAAGCAATAAAGTTCCAAATCTGAATGATAGAATCTTCAATATGATTCTCAAAACCTTCACTGCTTCTGATCGTGCGTTTTTCACTATCATCTCCGCTACCTAGAGAAATCGGTACATCAAATTATTAAAAAGAAAATAGAATTTTGGTTCTCAAAACGTTATAAGCCAGAGAAAACAAACAAGATCCACCAAAGTTTCTAGAAACATTATCTATCTATAAAGCTATTTGCCTTAATCGGAGCAAAATCTTGATTTCAAAAATTCAATACTAACTATTGTCCGGGATTCGACTAATTCAACATTAGAAAACAGAGGATAAAGAGAGAGAGAGAAAACCTCATCGGTGAAAGGTGGTTGAGTACCGGAGGCTACGTTGAAGGAATCATCAACAGCTTGCTGCTCCGACGTGGTCTCCGGCGGCGGAGGAGGGAGAAGAGTTTGACAGATGACGGCGAGAGTTTGAATCTGAGACTGTGAGAAGCCATGGTTGTAGCCTCCTTCTCTCTTCTTCGATCTCAACAGAGGATGCCCTCTGCTTCTATCTTCTTCCATGTAAATTGTTTGTCTCTCTTCTACTTCCACTTTTTTGAACAACTTGTAGAGAGAATTGGAGTAATGATTGGATTAGGTTTGGTAAGGAGAGATCCGTGAGCTTGAAGAATCAAGCCAAGTCTTTATAATCGTACAGTCGTAGGAGGAACAGAAGATCACGGAGTCTTACTTTCTGTTTTGGTGCTTGTGGGTCCCACTACTGTAAGGATGGGATACAAAATTAATGATGATATAAGAGTCAGATCTTTGTCTCGCATTAAGAATTTGACATCTCCAATGCTTTTCACAGACTACCTCTCTCGAAAGCCTCTTTTCTCTTTCTGTGCTTCTGTATATTTTTGGTTTTTAGTCCCAAAATTAGGGCTTACTTTCTATTTTTTCTTTTCTTTTTCCCTAGTGCCTTGCATTTTTTATTTTCTTTTGGAATTCTTTGTATATTAATTTGAAGCAGATTTTATAACGACATTATATATAGCCAACCATATGCATAGAGTTACATGATATGCAGATTTTATAACGACATTGTACTAATTTTTAAATATCATATGTTACCTAGTTAGGAGTTAGGAGAGTTTACAGAATGGTCAACAGTCAGTCTTAGCCAAGATGGAAAGACATTAAAAACATTAAAGACATTTGCATGACTATCTTGATTTTTTTACTACCATGAAAAACCAATCATCGTAAGAAAAACCAAAAAGGTTTAAATTAGTATATCCTTTGGTAGAGGGTCATAAATGTTTTGTTATGCCCAAGAATACCTCCTCAACCGTTCCCAAAGAAATCCTTCTGACCCTTTAACAACCACAAAAAAAAGCTTTGTGAGAGTAAATATATTTTTCCCGTTTCACAAAATATATTTTTTGATTTTTTCATGCATATTAATAAAATATTCAGAATATTAAATCTATTAAAAATGTATATTTTATTATTTTAAAGACTACAACTTGATTACTAAACAGTAGTTATTGGATATGAGTGATGAGTGGAGATTTCGGGATGTCTTTTTGAACTTCGAACCCGAAATGATGAAGCTAGATAAACTTACGCGCGAAATAACTGTGAGAATGCCTGGAATATATTTGGATTATCTACTTTTGCATAGAATTTTTAAATTTGTAAGACATTCATCTATATGGAACAAAACAATAAACCTGAAAAAAAAAACTATTGTTGTAAAATGGAGGGGAAAAAAAAAATCTCTCCAAATTTGTAGACGGGCCTTAGATATTAAAAAGCCCATAGTTAGGGCTCATAATAGACAATAGTCCAGCAATACAGCAGTTATGAAAATTTGGATACATCTTCTCTACCTGTCTTTGATTTATTTTGTTTCCCGCACATATCTGATATCTTTGAAATTGAACTTTATGTGAATTTTGTTTTGTTTTCACGATATATAATCTGATGAGCAAAAAGAACTATTTTTATCAACAGATTTTTATTTGTATAATAAAATTTTTGATAACTTTATCTTTAAAATATATGCATAGAAGTCAGAGGCGTTATCAAAGTTTTGATTCAAAAAATTGCTACATTTAAGATCCAAAATAAATAAATCTTTTTTTTTTTTTGGTTTTAAAGGAAAACAACGAGGACGAAGCACAACTGCAAAAGGCATTGTACAATTTTGTGTCGTACAAAGAATTTAAACAGCGACAGATAATAAAAAAAAAAAAAATGGACCGGTCTGAAACGCTGGCACAGTGGGGACAGTGGAGGGCAGGAAACCGGAAATAGAAATGGCATGCGTGAGACCGTGCCGATTCCGGTAAGAGACTGACACGTGTCAAAATTGTACTGGAAGACTCGTTTAGCCGTAGCTTTCTTACGACACAAACACTGTTCCCTTCGGCGGCTACGGTGCGTCCTTGTCGACTCCTCCCGCCGTTTGCCCCCCTCCTCTGTCTCTGTTACTTCAAATTCAGCTTTTGTTCCTTTTTTTTTTTTTTGTCTTTTCTTCTCTTCCTTTTTTAAAAAATAATAATTATATTGCTATTATCTAATAGACTAATACAGGTTTCGAATTTGCAGCTTTAAAAATTATTTTGTCAATAATCTGAAATTAGAAGCGACATTTGGATTTTTGGAATTTAAAAATTGAATTGAATTTCATAGTGTATTTAAGAGTTTCAAAATTGGATTTTTGGAATGACAATTTTAGAAATTGTAATTTTATGATTTTCTATAAAATGAAAGGCATCTTTGAAATTTCAGGATGACAAAAGATACTATACTGAGGTAGGGTGGTTTTGGTCAATGTGCCTAAAAATCGAAACGGTGTCGTCTTGTCTCTGCAGTTTTCGTCCGGTATGGTCCCGACAACCTACGCTCATGCTTTTTCCTTCACTTTTTTAAGTTTTTTACCCACGGAACGTCAAGCTTGTACCCTTCCCTCTTTATTACTATCCTACCCCTCCCTTTTTTTACCACGAATCTGTTGGTTTTTTAATGAAAATAATGAGAAATATTTGTTCTAAAATAGGAGTGTAAATACGAAATACAAATTAAATATACAAATAAGCAAATGCACATATTTTTGTTTTTCACGGGAAATATAAAATTCCAACTCCAGTGTAAAAATGTGGTTTCTTTGAGTAAATAGCTTCATTAACTATCACTTGGTTTTCAACTAAGGGTACTTATGTAATTTACCGAAAGAAACTTTACGAAGCATGAACCCATAAAAAGGTACGTATCGCTCGTTAGCAACAAACCCAAATCTAAACAAGAAAAGCTGCCAAAAAAAAAAAAGCTTTCTTTCTCTGCTTTCATGGCGACTTCTCCTCTTAACCTTTTTCTACTTCTCCTCTTTCTCTTTACTGCTACATTCATCGCTAGCCAGGAAAACGACGATGAAGACGCGCCGCCTCAACTCGCTTTAGACCCGTCAGAGCAAGAAGCGGTCTACCGAGTCCTTAACTCAGTCAACTCGGCCATCCCATGGCGGACCATATTCCCCGACGACCTCTGCGTCTCGCCACCAAACGGCGTCGTATGCGATTACTTATACGCTTCCCAAAACGGCGTCGCAACGTCTGTCCACGTTACCGAGTTCCACTTGGGCTACGTCTCTGACTACACTCAAAACCCTCCTTGCTCTTCAAACTCTACGCTCGATCCTCTGCTCTTCACTTCTTTCAAACACATTCGCAAGCTCTTCTTCTACAAGTGCTTCACCGGAGCTCGTGTCTCGTTGCTGGAAACCATCCCGGAGGATTTCGGTTCGGTTCTTGAAGAGCTTGTGTTCATCGAAAACCCGTCTCTCGTCGGCGAAGTCAGTGTTTTGATCGGTAATTTCACAAAGTTGAGGAGATTGGTTCTCACCGGAAACGGGTTTCACGGGTCTATTCCGGGTCGGATCTCCAATTTGGTCAGTCTACAGGAGATCACGCTCTCTAGAAACAGCTTGAGAGGCGGTTTTCCAACGAACGCGACGTCTCGTCTGAGGAATCTGAAAATCCTAGACCTTAGCCATAATTTTCTTGACGGAAATGCCCCTGAATCAGTCGGCGACTTGACTGAGCTTCTCAAGCTCGATCTCGGCTTCAATGAGTTCTCCGGAGAGATCCCTTCCGGCGTAGGGAAACTGAAAAAGCTCGAGTTTTTGGATTTGAGTTACAACCGTTTCGGAAACTACGGTGTTCCTCTGTTTCTAGCGGAGATGCCCAGATTGAGAGAAGTCTATCTGAGTGGGAATCAGCTTGGAGGGCGTATCCCGGAATTTTGGAAGAAACTTGAGGGTATTTCCGGAATTGGGTTCTCGAGAATGGGTCTCCAAGGGAATATTCCGGCTTCATTGGGGTCGAGTCCCAAAAACCTCTGGTATCTCGCGCTTGACAACAACAATCTCGACGGACAAATCCCGGAGGAGTTTGGGCTTCTGGACTTTGCCCGAGAAATCAACCTCGAGAACAACAATCTCACCGGAAAAGCTCCTTTCTCCGACAGTTTCAGAGACAGAATCGGGAAAAAACTCAGATTGAGCGGGAACCCAAATCTCCACTACGCCAAAAATTCCGATCCTCCTCTCGCCGGACCGGCTCTCTCCTCATCGGCGTCAAGGGTTTGCGCGTCGATTTGCTTCCCAACGGTTTTATGGCTCTTTACATTTTAATATAACAGCGAAAACAGAGAGAAGAAAGAACAAAGAACAGATTAGATAAAAAAAAGTTTTTAACATTTATTATGCTTTGACCTTTTTGATTAGGGGGAAAGTTTTAATTTTTGGTTGTAATTATTACTTTCTGCGTAATGAATTAGCTTCAACAATTTCTACAACATTTCTTTACCATTACAAAATTTTAAAGTCGTTTTTTTTTTTACACTTCTGATGGATCCACAAAAAATTCAATCAAAACCCATCTTTGTCTTCGTCGAATTGAGACATAGATCTAACAGAACCAGTATCAGATTCCGATCTTCTAGACGATCTCGAAGACCCTCCATTACCTTCCTTAGATTTCTTCCTCTTTGATTTCTTTGGAATCTCAGGTAATCCAACACTGTGTTGAGACCAAGAAGAATCTCCGTCTTGTCCTGAAGTCTCCTTTGATCTCCTAGACGATGATGTGCCTTTGTTCGAAGTCCGACGTTTGGTCTTGTTGGATTTCTCTTTGGTCGGAGAACCTTTCTCCGATGCTGATTTCCTCGTGGATTTTGGTAGTTTTGGTAAATCTTTGGACCGGACACCATATTCCGATTGACATTTAACGGACGAATCGTCTTCTCCGAATCCTGGAGTTGATTCCAATCCCGGAGAACACTTGAACTCGTTCATCTTCCAAATATTTCATAATAGAAAGTCAAATTTGAAATGCAATATCTTTGTAAAGTAAAAAAGATAGGAATAGAGTAGAGTTTGTACCCAAGTAGGTGCAGTGGAATTATCAGACGGTCCATCCCAACCAATGTGGGCAACATGCTTTACGTCCGTTGGATTCCCGATTTGCATTTCTTGTTCCTTTTCACCTCCTTCTATTGCTTCACATAATCGAAACCTTTTTAATGTTCATTAATCCATCTAAACTTTCATACAAGCAATATAATAACAATGGTTCTATTTGGTATTCGCAGAATTTTGACTTCCAGGGTCTAGACACTAAAATAAATGAGTTCTATGTTGAATGGGAAAAACACTTGGTAGAAGAATTTTTTAGTGAAAAATAATTCAACTTGGTAATTTAGTAAATGAATATTTAAGTAACAAATTTTTCAGTTTTCCAATTTTTCCATCAGGATCATGTGGAAATTGTTTCCATGACTTTATTACAAACGCTGCAAATATAAGTGGAATCCAGTTTCAACTATCATTTGTCCAGCTAATGTGAATACCAAATGCATCCTTTTGTAATTTCGTAGGTTTTTTTTTTTTTTTTTT
>OVAY01001805.1:0-12050 GCA_900406395.1 Kernera saxatilis | reverse complement strand
TTGGTTTTTTTTTTTTTTTTTTACTTATCAGAGTTACCTCACAGTTATACAGAATCACCCATTCATGTGAAGTCCTTATGTCATTTCACCACCGTCTTTTCACCCCCGTTGTAAATAAATAATAGGCATAATCGGAAACCCCGACTAAAACACTAGACAATTCATATAATCAAAGCTTACAAAAAAAAAAAAATCATAAAAAAAGTTGCGAGATGCCTTTGAACTACTCCAGGGAAAGTATGACCAATCTCATTGTGTTATCGTTTTCAACATAAACCCATAAAAAATGTAGTGTTTTCACTAATATCAACATGCTAGCTTGAATGTGTGTTGTCTTGTAAGTTTCACATTCAAGCATATTAAAATCGTAATTGAGTCTGAGATACTGAAATGAAAACAAATGAGAAAAGAATAAAAAAACTCACTAAATACTTGAGATATATATCGGAGCCCTTTTAAGAGGCTTTTCATCTTGGTACTTGACATTGCGAGTTGCATAGATCCCTTCTTCGTGGGGAAAGAAAATATTTATCCTCAGTTATTTTTTATTTTATTTTCATAAAACGAATGAACGATGAAAAGAGCAACGTGCATGTATTAAAAAAAACCTAACTTTTCTAGTTTAATAACCTGGTAAAAAAAAAACTACAAAAATTCTCTTTAAAAATGATCTTTTATATGCTTTAAAAAGATTTGTGACCATATAACTTAAAAACATTAAAGGGATGATGAAAAAAATGAAAAAGAGAATTCATAGTTTTTCTGAGAAAACAAATATTCATCTTAAAATTTCTACAAGCATGCATGTTTTTGCAGGTTCTTGCATCCAAATCAAATTTGATTTAAAATGTATAGAAATGTCAGAAAAAGAATCCAAACGAAAAGAAACTAATTAATGCAACATCATCTAAGAAGATCTACAATTTTCCTGATAACAAAAAAGGGTTCACCAGATGCAAAATTAAGGAAAAAGATTGAAAAACTAGGAAAATGTTTTTGACAATGTGTGAAGAGAGCAAAATGACAATGGAGAAATGAGGGGGGAAAACAATCTTTGTTTTTTCCCAAGATTTTCGTTAACTCAATGGTTTAGATTTGTTTAATATTAATTCAGAAAATAATGAAGGGAAAGTAGTAAAGAGAAAAAAATGCCATCAAATGAATAACAACAAACAAACAAAAAATCTTAAAAGGGAGAAAACGAAGGGAGGAGATTGGGTTTGTTAAAGTAATTTTTTTTTTTTTTGTTTTAGAAGCCTATATTTAGGATATGTAACGTTTTATGGTTCAACCGTTAGTAATAGTATAAGGAGTATAGTATATATGTTGTGATATTGCTAATTTATATTTGCTGTAGGAAGGAAAATTCTGATTTTTTAAAACAATTCTTGTTAAAAAGATTGTATATAGTTATCCTATTTCGCAATATTATTTGTTATCGAAAATTCTCGATTAATATGTCTTTCGTGCTTGAGTTGTTTTGAGTTGTATGACTTGATTCCGTTTGTATCTTCAAACTTTATATGATTGTAAAATGTCTGAACATTTATATAACAAAAGACGAAACAAATATGATAGAAGTTTTTCGAATCATTAATTTTATCCAAAAAACTAGGTTTTCGAATTATTAGACATCATCATTTCCATGGAATATTAAAAAAATGACGCGAGAAAATAATAATAATTTAAGAAGGGCATGAAAACATCACGAAGTTCCTTCTTTTAAACGAGAAACGGCACACCGCAGGTTTAGTTTCTTTAACACACAGCATATACAACCGGGAAACTCAAATGCATAGGAATAAAAAAATTACAGAAATGAAAGTTCAAAAGAATCAGAGCGTTCATGGATCCCTCCCGCAATCTTTACTAGATTTATCGGCGCCCACTGGTGACCATTTCAGGCCAAGATCGATATCGAAATCGGTCAAACAAACCGTAAAATGGATATTTAAAGGTTAAGCAATGTCTATTGCCTATTAGCCTGCAACAACATTCAACAAATCCATTAGTAATTTCAGCAGAAGAAGAAGAAGAACATGATTAGAAAAGTAGACACCTTTCTCAGAAACTTTTCATGAATCTTCAATGCTTCTTTACACGCTTTTCTCGCGTCCAAATTACCCGCAATATCGCCCAATATCTGCAACCAAGCAAATATTTTTGTTTTAAAACTAAATCGCCATAAACCCGAGAAAAGAGTTGAATTTCTCAGAAGGTTTGTTTTGCATAGAGAGAGAGACCTGAACGACGTCGTCTAGGCCTTTAGCTTCCTTCAAGAGACGTTTGTTCTTTGTTTCAAGAACACTTGCCACAACGAAAACAGCGAGCGTGTTGTGTTGCTCGTTCTGCCCACTCTTTATATATTTTCTCTCAAACTTTCCGTACTGCTTCAATAACCTCGGATCATGTTCTGACAAGTTGTTTCTGTTTTCTGGTTCTTCATATGATGCAAACTTGTTTGGATTGTACTCCATAGCCCACATCAGCTGAAACCAAATTCTATCTCATAGTCTTATTATCAGCTCAGATCAAGAGACACCCCAGTATCAGCTCAAGACATCAAGAACAGATGCAGATGAAATTATTGCCACCAAATTGGAAACAAAACAGAGTCTTTTTACCTCCCAAAGGTACAAAGCATCGAGGAAGGAGAATTCTCTCCTGAACAAAACCATTAACATCCTTATAGCAAACAGATACTCTCCACCGTCGAGATCCTCTGTCGTGGAAAAAAGAGTATAACGTCTTAACTTACCATGACAAGTGCAGAGAAAAACAAAGCTCAATGCAAGGCAAAACGAACCTAGATGTTGATGGAGCCGAGGATCAACGGTTTTAATGACCTGTGAGAGCACACCCAGCTGAGTCTGGACGCCCATTGATGTCGCGGTTGTCCTGAAATTTTCTCTCTGACATTCAAGAAAACTATAAAACCATGAAAACAACAAAACCCACGGATGACACAAAACAAGACCGGAGTTTTAGATTCTTACCAGTCTTCGCATTGCACGCTCAAAGCACCAGAAAGCGTCGGCTTCATCTTCGAGTAGGATTATCATCGGGGAACATATATCGTTCATTCCTACACAGAGTTGAAAATCAATTCCCTTTTCATTTTCTATGTTCTCATGTATCGTAGATTCATCATTAACACCAAGATGGACTTACCCTGAACATAGCCAATATCGGGATTTAACCATGTATATATGGCAAGAATCTCCCACAGTCTTGCTTGATTACTCTCATTCTCATAAAAGCAGAGATACCGATCCGTTCTAATAACATCAAGGCCTGCAACCAAAATTTCACCATATCAGCAGTTCTTAAAGAGCACTGACATATCTCTGAGGCTTCAACAGAATGCTAAAGAACATAAACTTATGTACATACCGATTTGACTCAAGACGAGCATCCACTGGAGTACACGCTTGTCTGTTATAGCGGTTTCCACATGCCATCCTTGATTTTCTACTGAAGATTCTTCTAATGGCTGCCCATCTTCCGCAACAACTGCCATTGTGACAAACTTTCCGCTACCAACGAGAGGAACCATTTTCCGACATTCTTCTTTCCAAGCACAGTACTGCTCCCTTAGATAATAAGTGCACTGAGGTTAGCCACAAACTGCTACCAAACTATTGCACATTACAGAAGACAATAGTACCTTCTGTGATTCCTCAGTTTGGTCCTCTCTTCAAACGTGCTGTCCGGATCGTAACCTCCTAACAAAAACTCCCAAACCGCTCCTTTGATTGAGGGATGAATTCCCTGAAAAAGCAACATCCAAGTGACCAACAAGGCCATAGAACAAAAAGAGAATAAGATACAAATAAAGACTCACCCCTCGTTGTATACGACGAAGAACTCTTTCCATATCCAAATGTCCATCTTGAGTAAAAGCAGCGTGCCATCTTCTAGCACTCAGAGTTTTGCCAGCCTGATAAAATCACAAACTTTCAATCTTCCATTCTGAAATCTTCAGACCCGGAAACAAGTTTATGGAATCAAGAACATGGATGGTTAAAAAAAGAAAAGAAAAAAGACAAACCCTTGATTTAAACCGTGTTCTTGGAACATCTGCTTGACATTCTGATCTAACTGGATAGAAACCTTGCAAATCTTCTCCTCCGGATTTCCACATAAATCCACAACAAATCATACAAGCTTCTTTCTATTTTCACTTCTTGTTTTTGGGATCAATCCAGATTCAAAGCAAGCCTATAATAATAGACCATCATTCCTGTATAAATTCATCAAACAACTAACAATAATCAAAATTTGACCCTTGTTTCTTTCATGTAGCTAAAAGTCAAAAAGTTTCTCCAACAAGAAACAAACAACCAAAAAAGTTAAAAACTCCAATTAAAGGAAAGCACCAGGCTCGTAAAATTACAATCCAGACATGTCCCTAATTCAGGCAAGAACATAACATTTAAAGCAATCAGCTGTAAAATATGAAAGTCTGTACCTTTATCGGAATCGGAACCATGAAGTTAGATGCTAAATCGATCTCTTCGCGCTACGTTTTCTGAATTGGTCAATTGATGATATTCAAGGACAAGGAGGAGGGAATTTAAAATCAAACAAATGTTGGAGCGAGGAAGAGTGGAAGACGCCTACGATCACCGTCCGGGCTGCCGTTAAACTTGACGTTTTCAAACGGCGATTGTTGGAATACGCGTTAGTAGTGCACTCTAAAAGCCCAACTAACCAACTAGTAAGTAATAAAATATCATTAATATATTAACAGGCATAAAGTTCTAATAAAATAAAATTATTTATAATAGTAAATAATAATATGTTTTTCTCTTCTTTAGTTGAGTTCCTTCCAAATGGACCATTAATCAATAATCATACAATAAAACTTCTTTAAATCAATAATGTTGATATTATAATTTGTTATTAATTTATAAAAATATTAATTATGGATATTATTTGAATAAAAAATCAATTTAGGACAGGAAAAATCTATTTACTTATCGAGTTATTAATTTACGAAAGTTATACTGTAGTTTAACTCAACAATCAAATCTGAAAGTCTGAAGAAACTGAATTAGTTAGAGTTCAATGGGGGCTATATTTCCCAATCCCAAAAAGGAAAGTAAGTAAACACACAAAAACGAACTGGATATAAAATATTAAGAAGCTCAACAACTTGTCGTGATTACAATAAAAAAGAGCGTAAAAATTAATACAAAATCCAGAGAACATCATAATAATACATGAAAAATTGGGAGGTTCGTGGTAGGAAACGGAGGACCAAACAACATATATGTAAAGAAGAATATCCAAATTTACAAGAAAGAGCCCATTGAAGGCTTTCAATTGTTTTTCTTGTTTCTCATTTGCGGATCGAAAGAAGCTCGAAGCTTCTCAGAGCCTCGTCACGTGCGGTCCTAGAAGCGGCCACTCGGTTGCGGTTAAAGGCAGAGGCCGTCTTTGACTCGTATCCACTCACAGCAGCAGCTGCTTGAGTTCTCTGAAAGACGGTTGGCCGGCCACCTCCCCCGCTTGAGGCCACACGGCTCGAGCCGCGGCTCTCCCCTTGCTCACCTGATGAGCTCGGTCTACTTCCCGAGGCTACCGCTCTCCTTGAAGCACTGCCGTATCTCGAAGTGTTTCTTCCTTTCTCAGATACCATATTCTGACCGAAAAATAAAAACATATCAAGAACGAGGAAGATCAATCTACTAGACCAATATGAGTCTGTTATCTTGAAAAGTGTTCAATCAATTCGTGCACATTCTATAAGATATTTAGACAAGGATGATTATATGTTTTACCACAGCAGGTTTAATCGGTGAAGGAACATCGTCAAGAGTTCGATGTCTGGTATGGTTTTGATGGGGACTGGATCCCGTAGCGTTCCTTCTCGCGAATGCTTCAACCGCACCAGAGAATCTGTCGCGGATTTCCCTCCCAACTGTCAGGAACAGAATAGACGGGTTTACGAAATCAGATCCGACCACTTGTTAGTTGAGCGTATAGTTATATGTTTCTTTAACTCTGGGAAAAAGTATAGCATTACCTGAAATCCTTTCAGGTTTTTCAGCAGACGGTCCCGCGGCCATCCCTGGTTTACCGGTGGTACGATGCTGAAGAAGAGATCAATACGGAATCAGAGTGAGTATGGACACTTAAGAGAGAAATTTAAGGACAAGTATACTCACTCTTCCGTGGGAGCTGGAACGGGAACTGGAACTACTCTGAGGGTGTTTCAGTGCAGTCCAGTCGAATACATAGTCAAACTGATAACCTGATACCATGAAGCGATTTTATCATCAAAAGAGTGGAACATTTACATTAGTATCAAGAAATAATAGAATATCTAGAAAATTGGTATTTCTACTTAAAATGAATGACTTGGTTCTGCTATTTCACAATTACTAGTGATCTGTATTGGTATAATAAATGCTCAAAACACAGAATTGCAGTGAAGTCCCAAAGGAAAAAACATCACTAAAACATAGCAAGCAGGAGAAACTAATTGGGAAACTCAAAGTTTCAAACCAGTATATGTATAAAACAAAGATATGGAGTTGTATGAGATTTGTAATTTCTATGCAAAATCTATTGGATATATTGAAAATACCACAAAACCATTTTAGGAAGAGAGACTTCATCATATCTGCGATCAAAATCTTATTATAGAAATAACAGTGCTACGTTACTTTATATCTTTTTTTTTTTTTGGGTCAAATGTTACTTTATATCTAAGAAGCAAAAGTTTAGCCTCTGAAAACGCAAACCTTCACGAATAAACAAATCTCGGAACAGCCTCTTTAGATATGAGTAGTCTGGTTTGTCTTCGAATCGCAAAGATCTGCAGTATTGAAAGTATGATACAAATTCGGGTGGATATGACTTGCACAAGACCTGTTATAAGTATAGTAAAACAGTTAACCTGTGATTTCTGTGATAATGAGATAGCTAATCTAACTCCGGTCAAGTTATCTAAGCCATATTATGTCATCACCATACCTCTATAGGAGTAGAAACTTTCTTCTCGCTAATTCTGTCATACTTTTGCTTCTTTGTGCCAGCTTTTAGTCCCTGCCATGGGAGGCTGAACCCAGAAAATCCAGTAAAATCAGACCAGAACAAGCACATGCAAAGATTTAATCAGACAAAAAAGGATCTGTATGCACAACCTTCCTCTCAGGAAATACATGAGCACATAACCAAGAGACTCCAGATCATCCCTCCGACTTTGCTCTGCCAACAAATACGCAAACAGGCACACGTTTTAGGAATTCTATTACACAACTTTGGAGCAGATCTCAAGTGGTTCTATGAATTGCTTACCAACTCCAAGGTGAGTGTTGACGCTAGCATACCGAGCTGTGCCTGTAAGGTTCTTGTTTTCTCTGTAACGAAAAAAACACGAGTATCTGTAAGAATTTTAAAAAAAAAAAAAAATAGAAAAAGTACACAGACATGCACATGAAAGCTCCATTAATCACCTGTAGGGGATGTGCCTATGTGTTTGGAGTTCCCTATACTTCTTTGCAAGGCCAAAATCAATGATATACACCTAGATACACATTATTCAGGACATGATTTCAGAATTTATTTATACGTCCTCAGCTAAGAAATTTCTGTTTCTTACATTGTAGGACATCTAACTGGAAATATTTAGATGGAAGAAAGAAAAAGCAGAAACTCATGTTCCGTAACCATACCAACAGTAACCAAGAGAGAGATGGAATCTAACATTACTTTCTCTATGGGAATCATTGGTTTAGTGCGTAACAATCCACTATACAGAAAGTGTACAGAAAAAAGCACCTGGTTTGCTTTGCGACCAAGTCCCATCAAGAAGTTGTCTGGTTTTATGTCGCGGTGAAGAAATCCCCTTGAATGCATATATTCAACTCTGCTAATCTACAATGATCAACAAACATTTTTAGGTGGAACTCCAAACTTCTAACATTATTTCTTTTTCCTCGACAAAGTGAAAGCAGCACTTGAGAATACTCACCAGTTGATCCGCAAGCATCAAAACTGCCTTCAAAGTGAGCCTCCTATTACAATAGTTGAACAAGTCTTCCAAACTCGGGCCAAGCAGATCAATGACCATCGCATTGTAGTCTCCCTGAACCCCAAACCACTTGAGGCTGGGGATGCCGGCTTCACCACAGAAAAAAAAATTAAGCGATATCAGATGAGCAGGGTTCAATCAGCTAGTTTTCACAGCTAAAACATGTTTTTCATCAAATTGGGATAATGATAGCAGCAAACTGATCTCAGAATTGTAAACTTACTTCCTCCTTGTAGAAGCATGTAGATCTTCGACTCATAATGAAGTTGTGGATGCTTAGTTTTCGCAGGCTCCTTCAAAGTTTTACAGAACGTTAGATATAATTTGTTGCCGAATTCCACAGTAATCAGAATTCACAATAAAAAAAATATGATTTTTTCAGTGATCAAAAAGCTATGGTGATTTGTAAATTGATTAAAAAATTGACTCCCGCTAGCTTTTTTAACTCGCACTTGAATACCAAAACATAAACTGATAGCAAAATGAAACTCAAAAAAGAATGAAGCCAAAAGATTGAATAGCAATTCCACTAGGGCTATTTCAAGTAACAGATATAATTGAATTTCCAGAGGGCAGTTCCTTTTAAGAAAAACAAGATTTGAAAATACACTATTCAAATTTCAGTCTTCCCTTCAAACTAAGAATCACAGAAAAACATCATGAAGATGAAAAACAAAGAGATTTGCCAAGTAGAAACGAGATCTTAAATCACATGTTATTTACACAGACTGATGAATAAACAAGGCAGATTTGAATAATACCAGCTTAACAGCGACTTCCTCTCCGGTTTGCACACTTATGCCTGAATATATTTTCAAGAATCAGATTTAATACAAATGTAAAAAAAAAAAGGTAATCCACAAATTGAATACGTGCTCGGATAAAGGCTACAACACATTAGAACGGATCACAAAAGAAATGATTAATAAGAAGTAAAATAAACCTAGAAAAAGCTCTCCAAAAGAGCCACCACCGATCTTCCGACCAAGCTTAAACTTGCCACCAATTACATTATCCATTTTCAAGTCCATTGAAGAACCCTAATTAGCTTTTCAAATCCTGAAAGAACCACCCGAAAGGTCTATGCCCTAATTGAGAACCAAGTGCTGCATAATCCCCATCTGAGATCGAATCAAGTCAACCCAAATAATCGTCTCTCTCTCGCCTGCGTGAGAAAAAGAAACCATCCAATTCCAATGCCGTGACTTAGAAGAGCGTGGAAGAAGAGTTGAATCGCAGGAAGAAATAAATCAGACAGAAAGTCATAGAAAATCGACAAAACTACATCCCCAGATTGATTTGTCACATTCCCAAATCAAAGGTGACGAATCGATTTCTGGAACGAGGAATTGACCCAGTAAACATGTAGATGTCAAGAGAGAGAAAATATGGGCCAAGAAATTCAGTGGGCTGGACTTTTTATTGGGCCTGCCCCGAAATTTTCAAATTCTTTAAAATATTCAAAAAAAACCCCAAAATTTTGAAAACCCAAACTTTAGCGCCCGAGTGAGGCGCTTCTTCCTAAATCTGCTTCCTTTTGCCGCCTTCCTTCGCCTTCTCTGGGTTACTTCTCGGTTAATCTCTTGACTAATTCGCGTTTTTTCGTATTCTCCGGCTTAACATGGCGTCCAAACGTAAGCAACCTTCTACTAAGGACGAGAATTCCGGTTCCGCTTCTAAAGCGAAAAGAGATTCCAAGGCGGCCGTGGCGGCGGCAGATGAGCCGGTGGAGGTGGTGGACTCCGAGAAAGAGTCGACGGCGAGATTTTTAGATGAGCCCATAGCTGATTCGGAAGCTAGGAGAACTTGGCCTGAGAGATACAATGAAATCGAGGTATCTCAGATCTAGACACTAACTTTGATTTTTCTTCTCCTAAGTTTTGGAATTTATGGTGAATATCCTATTAAAAATCAAAGTTTGTTACATACTGGTTGATCTCTAACAAATTTGGAATTTTTTTTTTTTTTTTCAGAAAAAGAAACTTGGAGCTCTGCCAAAGAAAAACAAGAAGTAAGTTCTCGACTCCCTTTGCTTCTAGTGCGTAGTTAGATATAGATCTATGCTTAAACATACATGTGTAGAAATGCTTCTACTTCTGCTTGATTAGAAATATTTTGTTTCATATAAACGTCTCAGTAACTCGTTTCATTTTGTAGGGATGATGATGAGGAGATAATTCAGGTTCGACGCCATTTCAGACGTGCAATCGTTGATGAGTGCCATACATATGATCTTAACGATGATGCATATGTGCAGGTGACTTTATTACGTCTCTTTTGTGATTGATACTTCTTCATACTCTAGAATGGGAAAAAATGGCTTTGAAAGTAATCACTTTTTTTTTTTTTTTCTGTTATTGCTATAAGCTTTCATGAAACAAGAAAAATTAGAAAGGTTCAAACATCCTTGTGAAACATTTAGAGTATAAAATTAAAGCAAACTTTCAGGGAGGAGAGTGTGAAAGAGATGGTGTTCGTGGTTTTTGAGTTCGATGATTATTGGGTTTTCCACTTTTTCATGTGCGAGTATGGTTTAATGTTTAAAAGAATTGGATGTGCAGTCCAAAGAATTGATCAGAGTGGATAGTGAGGAAGATAATGATTGGTATGATTAGAGATATGGTGATGTTGATCGAACCCAATATCCAGAAAAATACACGGTTCTGTCCTTTAAGGCTAATCTGACACAGCTGGTTTGCGCATACTAGATTACCTTATGAGTCCTCACATATGGACTTCTCATACTCCTATCATTGACTTCTTCATTCTCTGCTTTCATTATTTCGTTGATGTACTGCATATTCAGTCTTTTTACACATCAAACTGTGCCCCAACATACAAAAATGGAAAACCCAAGAATCATCCAACTCAAAACCAAGCACACATTTTTCTCCCTGACCAGTTTCACCAGTCCCCAATAAATTTTTTTTTTATCTCCTGTCACCGTGTGAAGAATGTTGGTTTTGAGTTGGAAGCCCATAGAACTTAACATGGTATCAGAGCCTGAACATACGCTGCCCCATCCGAACCGAAATCTATCTGGCCCAAGAAGTGTCCGATAGATCTGACCTAAAATCGGTCCGACACGAAATTAGTCTGGCCGATCTAACCCGAAACTAATCCTATGATAGGATATTGTCGAGATTAATAGCTAGACGGGCCATTATCTCGAGGGGGCGTGTGAAGAATGTCTCACATCGGAAGTTAGGAGGGACCTTGAGTAATATATAAGGGATATGGGCCAATACACTCATTGCCAATTGGTTTTGAGTTGGAAACCCATAGAACTTAACATGGTATCAGAGCCTGAACACAAGCTGCACATCCGAACCGAAATCTATCTGGCCCAAGAAGGATCCGATAGATCTGACCTGAAATCGGTCCGACACGAAATTAGTCTGGCCAATCTAACCTGAAACTAATCCTATGATGGGATATTGTCGAGATTAATGGCTAGACGGGCCATTATCTCGAGGGGGCGTGTGAAGAATGTCCCACATCGGAAGTTGGGAGGGACCTTGAGTAATATATAAGGGATATGGGTCAATCTACTCATGGCCAATTAGTTTTGAGTTGGAAGTCCATAGAACATAACATGGTATCAAAGCCTGAACACACGCTGCCCCACCCGAACCGAAATCTATCTGGCCCAAGAAGGATCCGATATATCTGACCTGAAATCGGCCCGACACGAAATTAGTCCAGCCGATCTAACCTGAAATTAATCCTATGATGGGATATTGTCGAGATTAATGGCTAGACGGGCCATTATCTCGAGGGGGCGTGTGAAGAATGTCCCACATCGGAAGTTGGGAGGGACCTTGAGTAATATATAAGGGATATGGGCCAATCCACTCATTGCCAATTGGTTTTGAGTTGGAAGCCCATAGAACTTAACATGGTATCAGAGCCTGAACATACGCTGCCCCATCCGAACCGAAATCTATCTGGCCCTAGAAGGGTCCGATAGATCTGACCTGAAATCGGTCCGACACGAAATTAGTCT
>OVAY01001804.1:0-24376 GCA_900406395.1 Kernera saxatilis | reverse complement strand
ACCATCTGGACCTGGGGCCTTTTGCTCATTTAACTTGAAAAATAACCTCTTAATCTCATCCTCATAGGGCAATTTGATCATCGATTCTTTGTGAGGTTCCGAGCATCGAAACACGAGCAGAGACTGGAACCACGAGAGGTAGAACTGAGACTGGGGCAAAACATGAGGAGCAAGGATAGACTGAAAGTGGCTAATGGCATGGGCACTCATAGCTAATGGATCCAAAATGGGGTGACCAGAACTCTGGGAGAATGATCTTTTCGTGTTGTAGCTGGTTCTGACCTAAGAGACTCTGTGGAAGAAGGAGGTATTCTGATCCCCTTCCTTTAGCCAATTTACTCTTGATTTCTGCTTGAAATAGCTTTCTTCTATAGACCTTAGATAACTCCACTTTGTATGAAGGTCACTTTCAAGAAGAAACGATTGAGGAGAAGGGTTTTGTAAGGCTTGTAACTGAGCTTGCTGCAAGAATAAGTAAGCTTCACTAACCCTCTGCTGAATTTGAGAGAAGTTGTCCTTGTTTAGGGTCTTTAAGACTCCCTTGATGACCTTTAGTTTCTAGCACAGGTTCTTGAGGTCGTAGCAATGAGGGCCTGCCTGTGCCCAAGCAACCTCAATCACTGATAAGAAATCTGGATGCCATGTTAGGTAGTTGAAGAACTTAAATGGCCTTGAGCCTGCCTTTGGAAGTTGAAACGATAGATTCGAGAGGCAAGGACAGTGGTCAAAGATCTCCGGAGCTAAGAAGCTTGCAAAACTGTTGGGGAACTTTGAGATCCAGCAGCTGTTAACAAGCAATCTATCAAGTTTTTCCGCAATGGGATTTATCAATTGCTTATTACTCCAAGTGAAGTAAAATCCTCGAAACCTGAAGTCAAATAGGCCTCGTTGAAGAAGACAATCTTGAAAACCACACATATTTACGGTGTTTATGTTGACTGTAGGTGAGGAGTGTTCAGCATGGTGAATGATTTGATTAAAATCTCCGTCTAACATCCAAGGTCTGGAATCCAAATCGTGAGATTGTTGAAGGTTTAGTAGCTCCACCCAAAAATCATTTCTCTCCTCTGAATGATTTGAGGCATATACAGCCGTAAAATAGAAATTCTGGACACTCGGAATCTGCACTTCACACGTGATTGCTTGACGGGACTGTTGGATAACCTTTATCACTACTGGGTTTTTCCATATTATGATGATTCTCCCATCCTCATCTGATAAGTGGTTTGAGGTAAAGGACCAAGCATTACAAACTTTAGTCATTATTAGGCTCAGATTAACTTCATTTATATGGCTTTCCAAAATAGCTCCAAAAAGTGGATGCTGGGTATTTAACGAGTTAATTATAAGCTGATGCTTGTCTGGGTCATTTAATCCACGGACATTCCAAAAGAAGTTACTAATATCCATTTATTGTGGTTGCAGAGCCTCTCCTGTGAAGGAGAGAGGATCAGCAGAAGGCAAAACAGAACTTGAGCTCTCCTCAACTGGGAGCAATTTGAAAGGATTCAAAGATACAAACGGTGGAGCTTCTGTAGCAGAGGCAGTAGCAACAGGCTTTCTAGCCAGAGGCGCATGAAGCTTGTACTTTTTTGGAGTGAAAAAAGGATCATGGTCATAGGGAGGACTGTGAGGGTAAGGTTTGCCCCCTGGAGTGATAGAGGCATGCAATCCAATAATGAGAGTTTTGGAGGGTGGAGAAGTTTCGAAACAAGAAGCCTCCGAGGACACACCATTTCCTAGAGCAACCAACTTATCTCGGGTAGAACCAGAGCAGAGACCCGCAGACTCAAAAACCTTAGAAGAAAGATTTGGGGAGACAATCAAAACCCCATGAGAACCAATTAACCCTTCCGTAGGAGCAACCATCCCCTTAGCCCCACCACCGGAAATAGGAGCCACACAGTCCGCCGCCGCCAACGGAGAGGATCCAGAAACTGAAGCAGAACCTCCCATCAAGACCGAAGCAGAAACATTTTCCACAGAAGCTGACTCAGAAACCAAAAGAACTTCCCCAGAACACTGCACAGGCTTAGCACCAACAACTTGAGCAACCCCAGGCAAAGAAGATTGAACCCCAGGTAAGGAAGACTGAACCAACACTTCAGAAACCTGAGAAACCCCAGGTAAAGAAGACTGAACCAACACTTCAGAAGCACTCTCAGACGGCCCTTCAGCAACCCCTTCAGACATACTCACAGATGGCCCTTCAACAACCCCTTCAGACATACTTACAGAGGACCTAACAACATGAATTTCTGATCCACCGGCAGTCCCACCCTCAACACCTAAGGAAACCAATGAGACTGGAGTAGAGGCAGAAACAGCAGGGGCCCCAGATATAAGACCAACTGGAACTGCGACTTTAGTTGAGCTTTTGTTACCAGAAACGATCTTTTGAACTGCAACCGCTTTCAAAGTGTTAACTAAACCTGTCTGTTTAAGAGAATCCACAATAGAAGTAGCACTCTTTGGGACTTCTGTGGCCTTTACTGTTGTTTTCGGATGAGGCACAAGTGCTATGTTTTTGGGAGCAACCGCAGAAGGAGGCAGAAGGAGACAATTTTTCACAATGTGGCCTAACTCCTTACAGTGGGAGCAAGTGGCAAGAATCCAAGGGTAATCAACTTCGACCAAAACCACTTGGCCATTCATTCTTTTCAGCTCTATCAGATCAGGGAGGGGCTGGGAAAGGTCAGCTTCCACTTTAACATGGGATAAATCGAGATTGACAAGGTTTAAAGTAAAATCATCTGTCTCCTTTGGCTCACCGATGAGACCAGCAACCCAGCCTAAACCTTCAAGGGAGCGGAGATCCAGTGGAACTCCGCTGAGGTGGGCCCAGATTGGAAATGAGGTAAGACCTGGGGTAGCTTCATTTTTCTGAGAAGGCCATTGATGAGCAAGTAACATTGAATCTCCAATATGCCATATACGTTTTTCTAACACTCTATTTCGAATATACTCATTAGGAATCCTTACCAGAATTGAGTTTGATTGCTGATTAGTGTGAATTTCAAGGGTTCTACCTTTTCCCCACATATGATTTAGTACCATCGAAATTTGTTTGTAGGTAGGAGCTCTTCCACAAAAAAGCAGACAATGAAATCCCTATGTTGTTCAGCACCTCTTTGGAAAACTTCATCAGGGATCACCACAGTAGGTCTTCCTGAATCTGAAATTTCAACAGGTCCTTGCCTTCTCAGGGATCTGTTAGTTGATTTTCTTAGCTTTTCTGCGAGACTAGGGAACACAGCAGGCGTGTTCACTTTTGTCGTAGGATTTGGTCTCAGAGCTACTTTAACAGGACCCGAATTTGCAACCGGATGCAGGGATGCAGAACTTGGGGTTTGAATAACTCCCTCTGTTGCTTGGGGAGCTACCACTGGAGTACCTTTCACAGAGATAGTAGCGTAGGAGGTAGATCCAGATGTCAGATTATTTTGGATAATCTGCACAGAAGAGGGTCTAGCTACAGTAGGGAGAGGAAGAATAGGCAGGGAACCCGCTGTAGAAGCACGATTCGTCAGTAGGGGAGAGGAAGACTTTGGAGGAACTACGGAAAAAAATTTCTCCACAGTGAAATCAGATCGAGGATTTATAGATCCAAGAGCCGAGGGAGGAGGAGAAGCCTCAGTGACAATCTGTGTCATTTCGACATCAGTAGTTGAAGGAGAGCAGGGTTCAACAACTATAGGGCCAGAGAGCACAGGCGCCAAAGGAGGAGCAATTTGTGGATCTGACTTTGGTTGTTGAACCAGTTGAGAGGGGGAGAGAGGAGGGAAACCTGAGAGAGATAAAGACACATCAGGGGGGTCTGGATCTGGAGGAGGCCTTCCTGAGCTGCCACCAGCGGTGGAATGCGTCGAGATCTGGCCGGAGGTCCGACCAGTAGGGAACCAATCGTTCTTCATCGAGAACCGTAGCAGAGAGGTTTTGCCTTTTATTGAGGAAGGTAGTTGGTATAGTTTTTAATCAATATTAAAGAAACATTTTAAATGTTACAACTGCAAGGGCAGAGCTAAGTGGAAGACTATAGGGTCAACTGACCTAGATAAAATTTTAGAAATTTTATAATCTGCATTAAGAAAGGAAAATGAAAAATAAAATTTGAATTATTCTCCTCTCTGACTCAAATTAATCAAGATTCAAACTTCAAACATTTGCTTTCACCCCTAATTTTAATTTTCATCTGCTGATCATGACCTTTTGTTGCATGGGCCAACATACTTATTAAGAAGCCCAAATTATGCTATGACATAATTGAGGTTTGGGAAATTTGTTACTCAGATCTGCAAATAGAGTTTGTGGTGCTTGAAACTTGAAAGTATGTTTACGCACATTTTACGTTTAGTTAGTTCATGTTTGAAATATCTGACCTTAATTTGCCCCAACATTTCAGAAAATGTAAAACCTCCTAGGCCAGTCTTAATGAAGGTGTTAATCTTGATGTCAAACACTATTTCCCAAAGCAAAGCTCTTTCCAAAGATCCGAATAACAAAAAAAAAAGGTACTTTCATTTTATGAACCGAACGCGTCTTAAAACCGTTGTTGTGACTTGTATATCCCCAAGAGACACTGAAATGCAAGTTGATAAGGTTAGTGGTAGAATCAAATACATATTGGCAACTTCTTTTTATCATAGACAGGCGTGTCACTAATAACTTCCATAGTTCTAAGTTGCAGGCCTCATTGCCATTGTTGATACTTCATGGAGCCGCAGATAAAACAGAAGAGCTTGACAACGACCGTTGATGAAGTGTGGGCTTTGGGCTTTTGACATTAGACGCAACAATTGGGCTTGACTTGTGGCCCAATGTACCTTCCTCACTCTCAAAAACCACAGCTTCCTCTGCGAGCAGTCGGCTGAGACAAAACTCTAAAACTCTACCCTGGTGGCTACCATCGCATTCTGAAAGGTGATTTAGAAGAAAATAATTTAACAGTAAATTAACAATGACATAGTTGCTTGGCTAGATGCCCACAACGCTAGATTATATATCCACACGCCTATGTTTATTCTCAGTCTTCTGCAATTCTTGAGTCTTTGCGATTAATTACATTTGCCAAAAAGAACAAAAAATATAGGGCTTACAATGAATTCATAACCTTGGCCCTTGCTTGCTTAGCTAGTGCCTTTAACGCTACATCAACAGCATCTGGATAATCATAGTTAGTAGCGTTTGGGTGCGCATAAGTCAATGTCGGGATCAAATCGATGACAGTTTCCCTCATTTGGACCACCTCGCTCTCCAAGATCCTCGAGAGCTCCTGTTCTATTTGAGTGCTGTTCTTTTCATCCATAAACACCGAGTAACTTCTTCTGTTGTCCGGAAGATACCACATGTACTGTGTATACATGGTGTGCGGTGAAAAAAAGACTGGTATGCACCCTGCTAACATTGCATCGAATGTTGACCTGCGTGTGAACGAATCACCTGGTGCTTGTAGGCAGAACCGTGACCGAGCCATCACTCCTAATACCGTCATCGGGTCGTGGCACCTATAATATTGACCAAATACTTAAATATTAGAAGATATGCATGTATATTGTGCTGTGTGACTCTGATTTAAATATAACTTTTTTTTTATCAAGGCACAAATTTCACAAACCAATTCGACTAGTTGAATTATTGTTAGTCCTCCTAACTTACTAACCTAGTCAAATAACTTGAGAGAGTTAACCAATGAAAATGTAATGTAATAAAGTAACCGATCGTGGATGTAGTTGACAATAATAATGTTGAAATTAATAAATTATACTTAATTGTCAAATTCATAAAAGTAAAAAAAAAAAAAAAAAAAAGTGTTTAAACCTGGACCCTCCACTTTCACACTTGAGAAGCTCGCAACGGCTCGAGCCGGCGCACTGTCTGATCAGCTCGTCTCTAATGGCTGCTTTCTCCAAGCCTTTCCTCTTCCCACCGACAAAACTAAACAAGTGTGGCCTCTCGACTCTTCTCATTTTGTTTTGCCACGTCACCATCTCTGCTGACGTGTACGGGTGAAAATAAGAAGCATACGGTATACCAAACTGATTGTCACCTTTCCACGGTTGCCTCTCCACGGTCAGCACCGACATGTTCATGACACGTGGCATTTGCATGAGTATGTTAGCCCCAAAGTCAGTGCCTGCCTCATCACTAGAACGCATGAAATCCCAAGCTGTTCTCCCCAATGCCAAGAAATGATCTCGACCGTTGCTTCTCTTCCACCATCGTTGACTACTAACGTAGTCGACTAATCTAACGGCTAGCTCATCTCGCTTTGTTAGGTTGTGTTCTCGGAACACGCTTGAAGCATAGAGCCCACCGTAAAAGGGAACGTAGAAAATGTCGGCATTGTTTGGCTCCCACGTGCGGCACGGGTGGTTTTCCACACGTGCGTGGAAGATCATCTCGGCTATGAACTGGTGCGTCGCGAACCACGTTCCGGTGCGGGTGCCTCCGCGGCGGAGAGGCTGTCCGAGGCCGTGGTTGGCCACGTGCGGGCACATGTCGGTGTAGATGTTTAAGTGTCGGCAGTTATGGAGGAGGCCGATGTTGAAATCTTTGGGAAGATCGTAGACGTAGACGGTGAAATTGTGGTCGCACGTGCGGGGGAGTGATGATGAGGCTGCAAATGATGTTGTTTGTGGTGGAGATGTGAAGGGGAAAAGGAGAATTAGGAAGAGGAGACAAATGAAGCAGAAGAGAAGAAGAGTGAGAATTGTTAAGTTAAGGGTTTCTCTGTTTTTAGGGTATTTCTCCTTCTCTGGCCATAGATCCATCTTGACATGCTTCTTAGTGTAAGACATGGCAATTAGAGACAGAGAGAGCGAGAGAGAGAGCGAGAGAGAGAGAGATGAGGTGGAAATGGAGAAATGGTGAAATATTGAAAAAGAGAGCGTTAATTTGACGGTGGAAAATGAAATGAGGGTTGGTAAAGTTAAGATGTAATTAAGTTTTTGTGTTGCATGCTCCATTTTCGGGTGTTTCCATTTAAGTGTTAAATGAAGGCGGACAAGGAAAGAAAGCACAAATACATAATATTTGTACGTTAATTGTCCACGTTATTAGCCGAAATAATACATTTTTAAAATATCGATTTTTTTTGTTCTAATTTTTTTTTTTTTTTGGCTAAACGCATTTTTTTTTGGGTTCTAGTTGACCTAAAAATTAGTATGTATGGCTAAGTGGTTCTACTTGAATGAGCTAAGGGCCGGAAATACGGTATAATAGAAATAGAAATATTCAGTTTTTTTTTTTCTATTGATATCGGCAACAGCTCTAGCTTATGTATATTTAAGAATTTCATAAGATTTTCATGCATGTTTGTCAATTGTCATAAATGGACATATGTATGGCGTTTTTGTCATCAAGAAACAAAAGGCAATCTTCTTAATAAAATAGCGATAAAACTCCCATAAAGCCCATCTTTCTGGGCTTCCGAAATTTGAGGCCCTTAAAGTTTTTCAATTGGGGCCTCAAAAAAAAAAACTAATAACTCCAATAACTTTAGAAGAATGGAGACGGAGCTTCATAAGTTGATAAGGCGGACAACAATGATTAGTATTTAGTATCTTCCACCGCATCATTTGAGCCATTCAATAATACAAGTCGATATGTGTAGCATTACTTTTTTCATTTCCACAAAGTACTTTTAGCATTTATGAAAAAATTAATATAAAATGGGACATACACTCTTTATCATATACGGTTTACATTCAGTTTTATAATTGAATTTCTTTCGTAGTAAAACTTTATAAATTGCAAAGTTTTGCTTACTAGTTTAAGTCTAGTTCAAGTATTCAATATACAAGTGATTGAATAAACTAATAACTAGCTCTTTTAAAAAAAAAAAATCTCTCTCTCTACTATTTTCATTGATTAAGATATACATATATGTGGTTGTTTGCTGAGAAAAAAGGTGATTGAATAAACTAATAACTAGCTCTTTAAAAAAAAAAAACTCTCTCTCTCTCTACTATTTTCATTGATTTAGATATACATATATGTGGTTGTTTGGTGAGAAAAAAAGGATACATATGTAGGTTATAATTATTTAAAAATTCTTCTCGATTTATATATAACATAATGAAATCATATGTTTTTTTAATTCCCTGCGTGGAGACTAGACTTTGAGACATTTTATACTGTCAATATTTGAACGACAACATACTCAAACCTAAACATCTGCTTTTGTTCAATTTCATTTGGTATCACTAATTGATTCAATGTGAATCATATTAAATTTATACAATTTGATATTTTGACTATCTTGGTTGTTCAATCGAGCATGAATGATATTTACATATACACTGCCTAGGAATATCTATCTTATTTGATCGAACTGAAAAACCAAGACAATCTTCTTTAAAAAAAAAAAAAAAAAAAACCAAGACAATCAAAATGTTCTATTTGATTTCTGATGATACAAGTAAAACTCGAGTAGTAAAATTTTTCACTTCCTGGTATTGCTATTTTAAAAAATTGGATGAAATTGAGTTCTGTGTGGTTCAGAAGAAAACAAATGAGAAAGAATAAAAAACAATGAGGCTAATTAATGGTAAATAGAGTAGCATGGTTGCATGCGGCAAGGTTAGTATAGGTCTATTATTATAACTGTTTCAGATATCAAAAAGGAAAATCTCTTCTTTCCTATTTTCATATCATAGGTATAGGTAAATAACATAAAATGTTATTGCGACTGATATTAATATATATAACCTCAATGTGTTTTACATTATTTATCATCATTGTTTTTTACATAAAATCAGGTATAAATATATATTGTACTTGAATAAAAAAAATATATATATATTGTACGGTTTGACGAGGGCGTATATAACCTAGCTCCTACTAGACTGCTAGTCCTAGCTTCAGTAGAAGCAGAAAGATACAAACTTTTGAGTTACATCAATAAATATTTTTACTCACAATGATAACAACAACTCGGTCTTTTTAACTTTAAAACTTTAACTCAAATACTTTTTTATGAATAAAATATTTAAATGGGTATAATATTTGATGTCATCATCGACTAAAACTACAAGTTAAGATCAAGTCCCACGTGATTATATATATAAACTTCTAAACAAGTTTCCAAGAGATTTTCATAATTAATTAAAAAAAATAGAGACATAACACGAGTGAATTAAACATAAGAAATAAGAGCATGCATGTAAAAAAAAAAAGTTAGAGAATGCATGCATGTCATGTAAATGCAAAATGAGAAAACAAATATTAAGGCAGCAACTTTAAACATTCTTCTGTTTCTTGGACTGCACGACGTTCCAGAGTGTTTTGAATCGATGGCAGTGTAGATTGATTGCTATTTAACATTTAGCTGCAACATTTTTAGTGTAGTTCTGAGCCTATCACTAGGTCCAAATCATACCTACTTCTATACATATTGCATCTATGTATTTATCTATACGTATCGCATATTTGTGTATGTAGTGATGTATACATGTAAATGTGGTGGATAACAGACGTAGAATCCCGAGATAAATCGGAAGAAAGGTACGGGACGAAAACGTTTTTGCTTGACGGATCTGTCTCTGCGTGTGTGCTTTTTGGCTTTAGCGATGCAAAAGATTTGTAATTAGTTAAAGTTGTCTTCACATTACGTTCTCTCTCTCTCTGCCTCTCTTTTTCTTTGTCTTAACCGTGACTTGTTCACATCTTACGTTCGTGCTTCAAGTTTTTAGCTTTCTATTTTTCTTTCTTTTTCATTGAAATGTTAATATTCTATTGTCACAACCATTTGTTCATTTCTTTTAGTGTGATCACTGTTTTATTTTTACTTATATACTATATTACGAATTGTATAATACGCAGTTGTCTAAGAAAACAGTTAAAATATGGAATTTATTAATTCTCTAAACTTAAATATTGATGATACTAAAAAATATAAGAAAAACTAAACATATGGTTTTTGGTATAACCGGGTAATCTATCAAAATACTTTATGATAAGAGATTATGATCTAATTAATCGATACAACGATCTATGGCTGCATAAGTTGTTAAAAATAGTTTAATTTATGTAATGAAAGAATAGTTAAGATATTTTGCAAATAAGGATATAGCATAGTACCTTATATATTGATTCAAATCTTATATTTGAATACTCACTCAAAGTCTCAAGCATTTCAAAATGACAACCTAAAAGTGTAATAGGTGCCTTGTTCTACGGCACTGCCATAGAATTATTCACAGCTCTTTCGTCCAACGCTTAATATCATTTTATATTCTTTGGTCAATGTTGAGTTGACATCACCCGAGAGAATAAAATCACGAATTAAACAAACGATATAATAATAAAATAAATCCATTAGTAGGATCGGCCGAAGCTACATAAAAAAAATGTCCAATCAGGTCGGGCTACTGATAGACCGGTTTTGGTTAACTATACATAGCGAGACAAAGTTTTAAAATTTGGTGGCTGATTAATGTGATCCCTTCCATCTCAAATCACATCCAATTTTTTTATTTTTTATTTACTTTGATTACGTATATATGTTTTAATTTAGGGAAATAGAATCAGTGAGAAAAATAAAAATCACATACTGGTAACTCCGCGAGATTTTGAAAAATATATATATGATGAATGGAGTGATACAATGGAATAAGTTTGAAATACTTGATTAAATTTAACCAAAAAAAGAATTGATTAAATTGAAGATTTGCCAAAATGCGATATTAAGGTTTTACTTTTTATCATTTGATCGACTTATGAAATGAATGAATGAAATGAATGAATGGAGTATATTATTCCACTATTCTGCTGTTACAAACCAGGTCAAAAGAAAGAAAAAAATTTGAACACGGCAACACCAATATACTCTCTTTTTTTTTTTCGGTAAACGACACCAATATACTCTTATAAAACAAATATACTCAATAGTTGTCAAATACATGATTTTGCATCTCTCGCTCCTGATCATTATTCATATTCATAATTCATAAACCATCCAAAATTCTATGATTTTAATCCTATGGCGAATTACGTTACAATACCTGACTAAACGATCATATATAGCACGTATAGGGTATAACTAAAAGATCATATATATAGTACGTATATGGTATAACTAAAAGATCATATATAGCACATATATATAGTCCATATCTATATATGTGCATGTGTATCATTGAAGATATTATACATATACCCAGCACAGGTTGCTTCGTACGTAAAGACCCATCTCTGTGGTTTTCATTACTTACATATGCTCTTCAAATAGATGTCCGTACAATTAAACAATGCTAGCTAACACATGACATCACAAAACCAACAGAAACATGTTATATCGAGGCTTGATCCAAATTTTTATTTGGCAGATCAAGTTAGAGATTCGCCCACCCCACGCCTCACTCTATATATATATATATGCTCGAGGCCATTGCCTCTCTAGTGTAAGCATATAGCTCCCTGACCACGTACACAATGTCTTAGCTTTTTTTTTTTTCGTCAAAACACAATGTCTTAATTAGCTATACATGCATTTTATTATTAATTAATTCATGTAATTTCTGGAAATCATCTTTTAATATCATCCAAGCGAAATTCTTGCAAAAAAAATTTGCTGTAATTTAAACGAGGCCGGTACACTATCGATGTGCTGAACATTTAATTATTTTGTTATACAGTTTGCTCATACTTTGCTACGCCTGTATCTGATTCCTTCAGGGTTCGCAACAGGTTCCTCCTTTTCGTCAATTGCAAAAAAAAAAAAAAAAAAAAGTTCGTAAAACGTTGCACAAAAGTCTAATCATAATTTGTTTAATAAAGCCCCATTGACTCAACCGGTATAAGCGTACTATACATTTTTTTTACTCTTTTTTTAAAGTATCCTAATACAAAATTTTCATACTTTATGCTATTAATATTGAAATCAATACGTTTACCGAAAAAAAAATATTGAAATCAATATAGTACAATGTTCGAGAGTAGTAAATAATTAGCTGATTATGGATAACAAATCAGTATGTGGCATGTAAAGGGGGCGTAACTGTTGGTCCAAAAACAACGAAGGTTTTTTTTTTTTTTAATAGAAAAGGCTATATAATGAAGAAAAAAGTGTTGTTTTCACGAGATAACTATTTTTTTTGTTTTAAAGTAAAGAAAAGAGAAGTAGTAGTTGATAGAAACTAGAGTGAAGCAGAAAATGCAAAGGGAAAATTTTTTACTAGTTAGGGGAATTCAGCTGGCATCTAACGGTCTCCATCTGGATCTAGTTACTTCCTGCTTACACTTTTATAACTATATATATATATAATAAAAAAAATGTTATATATTGGAACATCCTTTTTAATTTTGATTTTGAAAAAACACACCACCAAAACCCACAAACCAATTCCCTCCAATCCCCAGTCCTCATAGCTAGCTTCAGGCCAAAGCAGCTGAGAGTTGTAGATGAGATCAGATAAAGGCTGTTCCAATCTCACTACACATTGTATCATGTATTATGAACACAATCTCTCTCTCCCTCTCTGTCTGACCCATTTGTCCGATTCCTCTGTCCTCTCGTTGTTCTCTATAATATGTATTGCAAAAGCTTTATTTTTTCCTTAGTTTAATCACTTCCCTTGTGTATCCATAAATGGAAACTTTGTTAAACGTTTACCTTTTAATTTATATCCAATAGTACACAACCATGATGGTCCCTCTCATCTTCTAACTTTGTTAACTTTTCTCTTAAATGGATTGATTTAACATCATTTCGCATCTGCGATTCAGTACGATAATTTTAATATTTTGTATTTGTTCCGCACTAAAATTAAGCACAACACAAATCATAATGTTAGATGTATCAATTAAACAGAAAAAACTAAATCCGGTCGAGATTAATTAGATCCTAATTAATGATTAATTATTTCAACTAAAATTCGACAACAACAAAGAAAAAGACAACAAACGGGCCATTTGGTAATAACACATGTAGGATCCATGGCGTTTAGACAATTCAAGATCCAACTAAATTACAAATTAAACCCATAAAGAAAAGTAAAATAAAATAAAAGCAGAGGAATATGTTAAAATTTAGAGCGAATGATGATCTTGAAACCGGTTAATGGGTAACCGAAGAGAGTGATCCAAGTGCTGCCGTGAAGCGTTGCCATCACGGCTTTGCGGCGGTTCGAGCGGCGGCGCACGGACGCTGCTTGAGCCACGGCTAGGGAAACCGGTCTGGCCAATGGGTGCACCAACGCAAGCGTAGCTTGATTCCACGGGACCATTGGCCATGTAATTAACGGTTGTTGTGGTGGGGAGACTAGGATTTGGAGAAATGCTTCTGCTGCCTCGAAACGATTGGCTTAAGTAGTAATCGTTTATGTGATTGTGAGGAGAGTATTGATTTGAAGAGTATGGATATGGCGGTTGAAGCGGTTGGGGAACCAAGTTTGTTGAGGAGCTTCCGGTATATAGCATTGGTGATGAGTAAACCGACCGGTATATTGACGCATCTGGCGTATGATAGCTGCCAATAATTATAATCACCTCATTCATATGGTGATCATTGTAACAAGCAACATGTAGTAACATTTATTTTATAATTTGAAGTTTTAGAGAGTACCCGAAAGGCGAAATTCCTGGTGGGGTTAAGGTATCGTTACGGTAGACCAATTGACGAGCTTGATTCAATGTTTCGGTCTCCCTCTCTTTAAGTTTATAGAACCAAAAGAAACAAAAAAAAGTACATCAAACTAAGTCTTAAATGCAAATTAGCTACTATCTACCGGTATAAAGTTGTAGTCAAAGCATGGATGTGACATCAATCATTTATCAAAGGCAAAAGATTTTTGACAATTGGGTTTATTTGCACGAACTAAAGAGTGTGAATATGAAAGTTAGGAGATGGTCGAAGGAGAGTACATATAAAAAATGGACTTGCCTTGTCGGTGGCGATTCATGTGGCCACCAAGAGCTTGGGATTTGCAGAACTTGAGTGAACAAAATCGACACTCGTACACCTTCCCGCTCTCATCTTTCCCTTCTTTACTTCCTTTCTTCTTTCGTTGACCTAATTACCAACAAAAAAAACTCTCACATTCAAAATTTCACCAACAGTAATCCAAACCTTTACTATTATACGCACTAATACCATTGTATTATAAAATAACACTAAAATTTCGATTATTATGTATCTCCATGTTTCATATATGTATATAGAACGTTAAAAGAATTAGGGTTTTTCATGGTATGCATACCAGAGGAAGAGCCTTCCTCGGGGGCTTGCTTATTGCCATCTCTAGAAAAATCATCTGGGAGATTGTTGAGGTCTAAGTAATTCTCCTCATGCCTCCTGCCAAAATTGTCAATAAAGATAAGTGTGAGTTTAAAGATTAGGAAATTGGATGATTAAGAAAGTGTGGTTTTGTGTTTTGTGGGGCATATACATTGTGGGAAATGAGAGATTGGCGTGAGATAAGACTTCTCCAGAAGAGCTACAATAATTGAGAATATATACTAGAAGACTTTCAGTTGGAGGCTGCACCACAAAAGGAAGAGAAAAACGTAAGAGTAGTAAAAGTTAAAGAAGAGAGGTTCGAAAGTTTTCTATCAGTTTATCTGCCACAAACCCTCCCCTCTCTCTCTCTCTTCTCTCTTCTCTCTCTGCGTGTGGAAACTAAATAATCAAAGTGGGTCTCGTGACCTTAAAAAGATAGAGGTGGGTGTGGGCTTAAAGGGTTAATTTAATTAAACAAGAGAGAAAGTGTTTGTGTTTGTGTGTGTGTGTGTGTGTGCATGTATGTGTGTGTGTGTGTGATGAAAGAGAGAGATGAGAGGGACATTTCCTGAGTGAAAGGAGATGCTAGGGCTACTAGCCTAGAACCCTATTACTGTGCAATTAATTCATGTTAAAAAAGACAAATTCTTAATATTTTAAGAATTATTTAAAAAATCAATGAATTTTGGACCTTTTCTGTGTATACATCTTCATAATGAAAATCAAAATAGACTACATTAATCTCCTTTCAACCTGTTAAGTTTATCACATTGGCAAAAGTTAGTGTTTTTTTTGTCTTCATAATGATGTTATGGACTTTAAGCTTTAAACTGATTCGGGTGAGGGATTAGAGAAAGTTAATTTGTCAATTTTCGGCTGCCGGAAAATTGACTATCTTATCATGACTATTTAGAGAAATTGAAAAGAAAAAAAAAGAGTTATGACTTATGACTTTGTTCTCATGATTTAATAAACCTCAAAATTACGCACATAATGGAAGCTGGAAACGTTAAGTGTAAGTTGCACTTGTTAGATTAAACTAAAGAAAATGATAAAAACGTTGAATTTAATTAGGTTAATTAAATTTAATATAATGCGTCTTAAAAGAAACAAGAGTAGTACTTTCTCCACAACGAATTAAATGTGGAAAGACACATCTAGCGAATCATTGTCTCTTGAAAAAGAATCTTTCATGAATACTTTGCAGCTTCAAGATGGTCCTTGATGGACTTGTGATCATCACTTAAACACACAGATGAAAGAACCAAGTAACTAAAAGAGAATAGATTTTATACTTTTAAGGACAATCCGAGACATGGCTAGTTCTATGGTCCTGCTGCTTTGAGCATTACGTTTTGAGAAGTTTTACAATAAATATTTGTATATAAATGTAAGAAAAATTGTTAGCTAGTAATATGGTCCCCCATTTATAGATGTAATGTAATGGCAATAGGCCTCTCCTGGGGCATCCACATCAAATTTTTTCTTTCAAATTGTTTTTTGTACCCCCTAGGGTTTTGCAAACGGGGCATGCAAGTGTTGCTATCACATAACTAATTATTAGGGTCCTTTGTGATCTAAGTTGGATATGCATGTCTTCTGTATCCCTATCTTCCCATCACTTGTTTTTATTCCTCAATATTACCTGGTTAATTAATTATACAAATTAAAATATTATAATACTATCAAGGTCCTTCCAAACCAAACGATGTATATATATATATACTAGACATATCTTACTGAGTTTTTGTAATGCTGATGTAAGGATCTATCACACTGCCCTCATCCAATATATATTAAATTTGTCACCATGTTACAGATCTATAATTTTTTTTGGTTTAAATATTATGATGAAGCTGAAACTTTACAAGGGATGTCTATTTAAATTAAAATATACAAAACTGTTTTATAAAGCAATAAAGAGGAAAATTTTAAGGTGAGAAGGAAAATGCTTCAAGGAGACTAATTATTATTGCTACAAAATTGGATTTCAAACCAGTTTTGCTTACAAAATTTAAATAACTTCGGTTCCTTAATTACGTTGGTGATTTATATATCTTGTCTGCATGGAAATGCTTTCTATATATTTGTGAAGAAAACAAAAGAACTTGATGCTATGTAAAACGTCATCCATTAAAAATGAAGAATTAAAATAAATTAGTGTCTGTTTAATAGACGTTTTCTCTACTTGCATGTGCACTTGGTGAGAAGAATACCTAAAGGTGTTCATATTTCACAGTGACGGAAACGTGCGAGTCACGTGCCAAGTGGCTTGAAGGTCAAAACTTCAAAAACTCGAAAAAAGGTATGCTCGTGCCGATCTAATGAAAGATAAAAAGGAATATTTGTTCAAAACGTCAAGCCTAACTCCGTGATTTCACGGCGTTATGTTTATCTAAAAAATAAGCATTATGAATGGTGACGGGACAGGAGATTGATAATCTCGAGTTCATTAAATCAAAAAACCAATGCGAAGCCCAATCATAGTCGACACTAGCTACCAACATCTTTTCTTGTCGTGATTTTTGGTCGTTTAGTTGCCATTTATTTGGCCGGTTTGGCACAATGACTATGGATCTGATCCCATCTTTTTCCACTTAATTTTGTATTAATCATATGATTTATTTGTTTTTGTAATGAATAAGTGCGGACATTTGGTCTATAATCTCTCTTGCCCCATCAAAATTAGTTTAAAGTAGTTTTTCCTCTCCCCATCAAAATTCGAACTTGAGACCAAAAGTTCAACATCATCACAATGCATCATTGAAAGACTCATTATGGGAGTTGGGAGACCATAGTTCGAGTCTCCTCCCACTGCGATTTTAGTTACGATGAGCCATTGTAACGTTTTAAATAACTAAAATATCCGGATTTTCCACCATCTACGGAGACTAGACCCGGTTTTGGTCGAAATCTCCCGATTGTCAAAAAAAATGTTTCATCGGTATTCAAATACATGAATATAAAGAGTACAAATTGAAGCCAGGGACTGGTTAATTAAAGTGTTAATATGATGGGGCAACAAAAATCTCGAGGATTTGCATAGTAATGAGTGGGAAACAAAAGAAAAGAAAGAAAGGTGGAGAGTGAGTGATGAGGAGAGAGAGAGAGAGAGGGATCAGGTGAGAGAAGGACCACACTACTACTCCAAGACTGTCACGGCTAGTAAGCTAGGACTTGCAATCTCTCCCTCTTCATGTAACATCTGCAACTCTCTTTCGGACAATCATACTTTTTACTCCTTTCTCTTACGTGGTCCTTCCCTTTCATTTTCTTTTTTCCTTTTTTTTTTACCTTTATATTTTACATTTTCCTTCTCTCTTTTTTTCATATATTTTGTAAAGGTTGAGATGTACATTTACCTTTATATTTTACAAATTTGTAGATTAAAATTCCACATAGTATTTAAATCTTATAGTGTGCAAAATAAGTTATATACCGCAAAAAAAAAATTGCAATATAGTAATCGGTATATCAATGTAAAACAAGTCAAACAAGTTTAAATTATGTAAACAATCTTCGATATATAGTTATATCTAGACCTTAACACTCGAATAATCCAAAACATAACCAAGAGAATAATAAACTCTTTAGATATAAATAAATATATGGAAAAACACTAACAGAAATTTAAGAGACACTAAGAGAATTTATGAATGAGTAGAACACGTTATTATTTCTCTTAAATTGTTTTGGTTCGACTTATTTTGCTTAGTTACACATGAAAGGATGGAGAAAAACGTATTTTCTAGCTTCTCAAACTAGATGTTCTTACCCTAATCTTTGAAATATTTTGCCATAATAGATTTGTATCTAATATCTAAATATTTAACTAGTATAACTTTCTAGAACACTTAAAGAAACTATAAAGTTTCTAAAGTATTTATAGGAAAATTCGATAAGTCAGGTCTAATTTGGGTTTGGTCAACTTAAAAATAATTTCATCATAGACCCAAAATTTGAAAGCAGAGAGAGATGAGTGAAGAAGATAGACAAATTTCTGAATTTCTTTTTACCTTAACTTTCGGTTCTTTACATTGTTCCAATTTATACTGAGGGTCTACACAAACCCTAATGAGTAATCTTATGACACGTGTCTAATCCATTGATTCGAGAACCTCAAATCGGTTTTGTGTTGGGATCTTCGCTTCCGTACGGGGTCCTTTGTCCTTGGTAATCACGCTCCTCTGTACTTCTTTTCTAGCTCTGCTTTTGTCATTTTGTGAAGACGAGAGCTGTTTCAATTTCAACGGTTCTGAAACTGGAGTGGGCTTTGACAAAGTCTTTTCTGACACTGGAGTGGGCTTTGACAAAATCTGGCCCGTTTGTGATTTGTCTTCTGATCCACTTGCCAAAACTCTGTCGTTTTGAGCATTGTTATTGCTTCTCTGAGTCTTCTCCTCTGTAATGTTAATATCCCCCCTCAAACTCGGTGTGGGTGGAACATCGACACCTAGTTTGAATCGTAATGAGGAGAACGCTGCATAGGATAGAGACTTAGTAAAGATGTCTGCAATTTGAAGATGAGCAGGGATATGTTTTACCAAGAGAGACCCGAGTGCAACGCGTTCCCGAACGTAATGGTGATCAAGCTCGAAATGTTTGGTCCTAGAGTGAAATGCAGGGTTGGCAGTGAGATAGACCGATGAGAGATTGTCACAGTAGAGCTCTGGAGTGGTGAGGAGTGGTATTCCAAGCTCTCTGAGAATTGAACTTAGCCATTTGATTTCTGAAGCCGTATCGGACAATGTTCTGTACTCAGCTTCAGTCGAGCTTTTAGACACTGTCGGTTGTTTTCTTGAAGACCAGGAGACGAGATTATTGCCAAGAAATGTGCAATATCCTCCTGTGGATCTTCTCGTTATCTTGCATCCAGCCCAATCACTATCACTATAAGCTCTCAATGTGCAATCGGTGTTTTTGTTGAATGAAATGCCCATAGTTATTGTTCCTTTGATGTATCGCAGTATTCGTTTGAGTAGATTGAAGTCGGAGGTGGTGGGAGCATGCATCTTTTGGCATACATAGTTGACTGAGAATTGAATGTTCGGCCTTGTCAATGTGAGGTATTGAAGTTTTCCCGCAAGACTTCGAAAATAAGTCGGGTTTGAGAACTCTTCATTCTGGTCAGGAACTCTATCCAATTGCAAGGGAAGAGGTGTTGGCATTGATGAACAATCACTCATCCCTGCTACAGCGAGAAGGTCTTCTGCATACTTCTGTTGAGATAGAAACAAGCCCTCTTGGTGAAACTGAGCTTGGATTCCCAAGAAGTAACTCATTTGCCCAAGATCTTTCATTCGGAATTGCTTGTTCAGATCCTCAAGTAATTTGGCAAGTGAGTTGGAGTTATTTCCTGTTATTATCATGTCATCTACATATAGTAGTAGCATGATAATATCCTTGTTTTTGGAGAACACGAACAGCGAGGGATCAAAGTTGCTGCAGACGAAGCCAAATTCCAACAAAAAGGTGCTGAACTTGTCAAACCATGCCCGTGGAGCCTGCTTCAAATCATAGAGTGCTTTATGACGATGGCATACGTGATTTGGCCTAGCTTTATCGACAAACCCAGCTGGTTGTAGCATGTACACAGTTTCATTCAACTCTCCATGTAAAAATGCATGCTTAACATCCATTTGTTTTATCTCCCAATCCATGATTGTCGCAACATGAAGGACAATTCTTACTGTTGCAGTTCTGACAACGGGGCTATAAGTCTCAAGATAATCGATTCCTTCCTCTTGATCAAAGCCTTTAGCTACTAGACGTGCTCGTAGCTTGTCCAGTGCCCCATCTGCATTTAATTTGGTTCTGAAGATCCACTTGTTTCCCAGTACATGCATTTCAGGTGTGTACGGTACAAGAGACCACGTTTGTGCTTCTTCACAGTTGTCGATTTCTTCTTCCATTGCAGCAGTCCACCCAGGGTCTTTTAAAGCAGCTGTTACGGTTTTTGGTTCAGGGTAGGCTACCTTGTGAGCTAATAAGACATACCGTGGGTTTGGTTTTGATGTACCCACTTTTGACCTTGTTACCATAGGATGAGTAGGCTGATCTGACACAGTTGTAACTGCAGGTTGAGGTATGTTCTCATCTGAGGTTGCAACACGCATTGATTCCGTGATGCCTGTCCTTCCTGAGGGTGAGAGAGAGCTGTTGCCTATAGGATCATGGTCTAAGCATGCCGTACACCCAGGACTCTCCTCTCCCTCGGTAGTAGACAAAACTGAAGTCGTTGCCTCTGGTTGTTGTTGTGTAGACTCTGAGATTTCTGCATCTGATCGAAGTTGAGATGTTTGTAACGGTGGAAAATCGTTCTTATTGAATAGCATAGTCACTTGTTGAGGGATCTCTGTTTCTACAGCAGGTAAAGGTATTATGGGTGATGAGGAGTTTGACGTTGAACCCGTTTTATTGCTTCTCTGAGTCTTCTCCTCTGGAGACAAGAAGCTGCTTTGCCAAGCTGATAGCAGAGGCGTTTTGCCTTGACTGTTCAGATGGGAGTAAGTAGAATCAAATGGAAAAACCGTCTCATCAAATAGCACATGACGGCTGATATATACTCGACCTGTGGGGGGAAACAAGCACCTGTAGCCTTTGTATTTATCATTGTACCCGAGAAAGACACATTTCAAAGATCTAGGGTCAAATTTGTGTTTGGAATAGTCTCTCAAGGTTGGATAACATGCACAACCAAAGACTCTTAAGGAGGTGTAGATCGGAGCAGTTCCAAAGAGAAGTTCATATGGACTGCAAAGGTGATCATTAACCGAAGATGGAAGCAGATTTGCCAAGAAATTTGATGTGAAAAAGGCTTCAACCCAATGCTTTTGAGGAATTTTACTCTGAAACATCATAGAGAGTCCAAGCTCCGTTATGTACCGGTGCTTTCTTTCAGCAAGTCCATTCTGTTGCGCGGTATAAGGACAAGAGATGAGTTGTTTGATTCCTGCATTTTGCAGATGAGTCTGAAATTGTTTACTTGTGAACTCCCCGCCTCCATCACATTGAAAACAACCAATTTTGGAACTGAATTGATTTTCGACAAGGGCTCGAAATGCAACAAAGGTAGAGTAGAAATCAGACTTTAACTTCAAAGGATAAAACCAGCAGTAGCGAGAGTAATTATCAATGAAGATTACATAGTATATGAATCCTTGAACTGAACAAACTGGTGACGGTCCCCAAATATCAGAGTGGATCCGTTCCAAAGGTCTAGAAGCAGAAAAACTAGAAGGAAGAAAGGGTAATCGACTACTTTTGCCAAGTTGACAGGCTTCACACATCGCATTGGTGTGTTTATTGATGGTGATATCCTTCTTCTGAGATAGGAGTTGGAGAATCTTAGCTTGTGGATGTCCTAATCGGCGATGCCACACCTCATCACTGGTAGAGATTTGTCTCGTAGAGTAAAACATCTGAAACTTTGGATCCTCCAAAACATAGAGACCCTCACGACTTCTTCCCATTGTCAGCAACTGCTTTTTTTCCTTGTCCTTAACACGCACCGCGTTAGAATCAAATTTGAAAGAACAAGGGTAATCTGCAGTAAGCTTAGAGACAGACATAAGAGATTTGGCAATGTTAGGGCACACCAAAACATCTTTTAATGGTAGAGTTTTACCTGTCGCTGATGGAAGAATCGTTGAACCCACATGTGTGATAGGGAGAAAGTTTCCATCACCGACCATTACAGAGTCAGTCCCATGATATGGCTGTGAGCTGTGGAGTCGTTGCGGTGAACTGGTGATGTGAGCCGTGGCACCTGTATCAGGATACCATTCATTTCCTGAGTTATCCGTAACATCCGTGATGCGCATAGCCGCGAGAGCGGCTTGTGGTTCCTCATATTGGTAGCTATTATCAAACCGGTGCCAACACTTCAAGGCTGGGTGACCAATCTTACAACAAATTTGACAAACCGGTCGAGTTTCACTTTCATAAGAGCTCACAGATCCAGAGGATGAGGAAATTTGTTGATGAAATCCTCTGCCTCTAGTGGAGAAAGAACCACGACCACGGTTGTTTCCATATCGTGAGTTGTACTGACCTCGTCCTCTGTTAGCATTGTTATTGTAGCCAGATGGGAAGCTGTTGTAAGAAGCTGCAAAAGCGAGATGAGGAGAAACTTCGGAAGTGGCAGAGTATGCTTGAAGGCGGTCGTCATATCCTGTGAGCCGAGGAGCAACTTCATCGAAGGTAGGGCTTGGAGTGGTGTCCATGGAACCTTCAATACTTGTTTTGATGGGTTCGTACTCTCTGCCAAGACCATGAAGTGCTGCAAATATCTTCATCTTCTCACTCACAGGTTGACCAATCGAAGTAAGTTGATCACACAATCCTTTGACCTCACTGAGATATTGTACCATGGGTTTCTCATTCTTAGACAAGGTTTGTAGACGTCTCTGAAGCTCAAATAGACGGGAAGATGAAACGCGGTTGAAGTGATTCGCGAGTGCAATCCATACCTCGTGCGAGGTGGTAGCCCCAACGACTACACGCAGAATGTCCTCAGAGAGGGAGCCAAGAAGCCAAGCTCTTATAACTTGGTCAGATCTGATCCAACCGAGAGATTCTGGATTTGGAGCTTGAGTGACTTGACCATCGATTTGAGGCACGGTAATGGTGGCGGAAGGTTGTGGAATAGACCCATTGACAAACCCAAGCAGTCCTTGACCTGATAGGAAAGACTCAAACTGAGATTTTCACAATATGTAGTTTTTCTCAGTAAGTTTGAGAGTAACACAGTTGGAAATATTTAAGATAGGAAATTGATAAGCCTCCATGGCTCTGATACCATGAAAGCAGAGAGAGATGAGTGAAGAAGATAGACAAATTTCTGAATTTCTTTTCACCTTAACTTTCGGTTCTTTACATTGTTCCAATTTATACTGAGGGTCTACACAAACCCTAATGAGTAATCTTATGACACGTGTCTAATCCATTGATCCGAGAACCTCAAATCGGTTTTGTGTTGGGATCTTCGCTTCCGTACGGGGTCCTTTGTCCTTGGTCATCACGCTCCTCTATACTTCTTTTCTAGCTCTGCTTTTGTCATTTTGTGAAGACGAGAGCTGTTTCAATTTCAACGGTTCTGAAACTGGAGTGGGCTTTGACAAAGTCTTTTCTGACACTAAAGTGGGCTTTGACAAAATCTGGTCCGTTTGTGATTTGTCTTCTGATCCACTTGCCAAAACTCTGTCGTTTTGAGCATTGTTATTGCTTCTCTGAGTCTTCTCCTCTGTAACGTTAATAAAATTAAGGTTATTCAAAGAAAATTTGAATTTCAGTACTCCTCTTTAAACTTGATTTTGTCAATTTCTGGCTTTGAACGCAGTACTTGGAATGGACCCTTTAGTAGTGGTGAAAGATGTATGAAGCATTGTCCTTCATTTGATCCTTGTAGTCAACTTCGCCATATGACTTCAAGTTTTATCATAGTCTTTTGAGATAATCTCCGAATAACCAACCTTGCAACCTATCAATGATCCCATTAATTGTATATATGTTGACTTTGATTTTTCTTTTTACAAGAAGCGGTTTAAACATCTTTTGGTTTCATAACCAAATCTCAAGTTTCTTCATGAGAGCATTCATCTCTTCCTTGTTGAAATTAATTTCAAACCACAAAAATATAAAAATAATGTTGAGTTCCAATCTCTTTTCTCCTTCGCCATCTGATTATTTTGTGGCCGCATTCCACAATACAACAATATATGGCTGATATCTGTTGGATTTATCAATAAAGGCTAAAGTAGTGCTAAGCCCGTTTCAGTTAATGGGCCATATCCGTGTCAATTAAAGCCCACATTTGATTATGCGGCCATTTTTTGTTTTTTTTTTTCAAATCTGACGAAACTGAAAATATATAAACTCAAAAGGAATACGGGAAGGGTATAGTATAGACAAGTACGTAGAAGAAAATGATGCTACATGAAACGCTCACAAATGAGTCGTAGTTTCCAGTAGGCCTTGAAAGCATTTCCAAACAAGCATAGATTCAAGTTTATTAAGATAAAAATCTAAAACTGAAAGATATAGCTTATTAAAGTTTTATTGTGCAAGAGATGTAAAAAAGGAAAAAAGATTTAAATTGTCACCAAAAACACAAGATGATTTGTAAGATTAATTTCATAAAAGTTGGAGAAGAGAGTT
>OVAY01001803.1:0-24382 GCA_900406395.1 Kernera saxatilis | reverse complement strand
CCGTGAGATCAATAAGAGGGCCAAGACCAGTCCAGTCGTCGTGCCAGAACATAAGAGTAGAACCAGATCCTAGCTCTCCAACGAGGAACGGTCGAGCCATCGGCCTCAGTTTTAGAAGTTGTTTCCAAATCCAGCTCCCTGAATTAGATAGCTCATTGTCCCAAAATAACCGGCCACGAATGAGATTTGCTTTCACCCAAGAAACCCATAGCGAACCCCCTTTGGTGAAAAGGATCCAAATTAGCTTGAGGCCAAAAACTTTGTTCCACGGGAGAAGTCTTCTTAGCCCAAGACCTCCTTCTTCTTCGGGCGTACAGACCGAATCCCATGAAACTTTGGCTCCTCTTGACGAATTCGGTGCTCCTTCCCAGAGGAAGGCACTGCAAATTGATTCTAAAGCAGAGAGACAACGCTTAGGAAGTGGAAAGGCAGATGACCAGAAGTTGATAATACTAAAGATCACTGATTGAAGCAGCTGGAGTCTTCCTGCAAAGGAAAGGTGCCTGACTGTCCAAGAAGAGATTCAAGTGATTATTCTGTCCAGCAGCGGCTGATAATCCTGCGAGCGCAGCTTGTGTGGAAGCAGCGGTAGTCCCAAGTAGCGAACTGGTAAGGACCCTTGAAGGATCCCAAACTTAGCAGCCAAAGCACAAGATAACTGGTGATTATTCCCATCTAGAAACAGACTCGATTTTCGCAGGTTCAATTGCAGGTCAGATCCCGAGTAGAAGCGATTGAGGACCTGAATAATCCCTTCCAAAGAGGAATCTTTTCCATCAAAGAAAATGAGAACATCATCTGCAAAACTTAAATGAGTTACCAAGGGAGTGGAGCAAAGTGGATGAGGCCGAAAGAGGTTCATCTGCACTGCTAGGTCAAGCTCCTTTGAGAGTATATCCATAGCTAGAACAAATAGCGATGAAGAGATTGGATCGCCTTGCCTCAGCCCTTTCTTCCCTCGAAAAAAACCAACGAGTTCACCATTCACAGCGATAGAGAATGTAGTTGAAGAGATGCATTCTCTAATCCAGCGGATGAAGCAGGGAGGTAGCTCAAAGGCTCGGAGCAGATTTGTAACAAACCTCCAATCGATATCATCAAAAGCCTTGGTTAGATCAATCTGAAGATAACCTCTAGATGTTCTCCCTGGCTTGTGAAAATCGGAGACCAGTTCTGAAGCTAACAGGACATTCTCACATAGGAGACGACCCTTAACAAACCCTGCTTGATTACTCTGAACAGCGGAGCCAACAAAAAGCTTTAATCGAGAGGAGAGTAGACGAGAGATCACCTTATAAATCGTATTGTAACAGGAGATTGGCCGAAAGTCCGTAAGTTTATCCGCTCCCGAGACCTTGGGGATGAGTGCTATGATGGTGGAGTTCATTTGAGTGGGGAGGCGAGATGAGATAAAGAAATCCTTAACCGCGCTCACCACATCAGCAGCCACTAGATCCCAAGAAGAGATGAAGAACTCAACAGAGAAACCATCTGGTCCTGGAGCCTTGTTGCGAGGCAGAGAGAAGAGGGCATTCTTGATCTCCTCGGATGAGGGAATGGCCTTGAGCAAAGCCGCCAGTTGATTAGAGCAACTAAAAGAGTGGATAGACTTGAGTTGATTGACAGAATAGGGGGAGATCTTATTATTGCTTCGGCCCAAGAGGTTGAAGTAATACTGCTCCACCATCCCTTTGATCTGAACTGAGTTTGAGATCCTAACGTTATTCCCATCTCGCAAATAATTGATAGCATTTCTGTTGATGTTTGCTTTGACAGATTTATGGAAGAAGGCTGTGTTTGCATCTCCCTCTTTGAGCCATCTGATACGAGATTTCTGTTTGAAGAACGATTCCTCTGCTGATGCCCAAAACAACCAATCAGATCTTGCTGCTTGCTCTTGTAGAAATGCCTGAGCAGAAGGAGCGGATAGAACGAGTCTCTGAGTTGACTGAAGGGTTTCAAAAGCCTCTCTAGATCTGAGCTGGATATTGGAGAAGTTATTGCGATTGAGGGACTTGCAACACTGTTTAGCTGATTTCAGTTTGCGGCAGAGAGACAAAATAGGTGAGACATTTGAACCAGTGCTTTGCCAAGCAACCTGCATCAACTGAGCATAATCTGGGTGAGTAGTTAAGAAGTTGAAGAATTTGAATGGTGGATTCCTCCTTAGCTGGTTATGCGACAGCTGAATGAGACATGGGGAGTGATCTGAGCAGCCTGGTGCATCAAAGAAAACCGATGATTGAGGAAATGTGTCCATACATAACTCATTGACAATGGCACGATCAAGCTTCCTTGCAATTGGGTTATCTGGTTGATGATTAGACCAAGTCAAGAGACAACCTCTACTGGGTAAGTCAAAGAGATTTGCAGATGAAAGACACTCTTGAAAAACAGATAAGTTCCTCAGGAAGATAGTTTGAGGGTAAAGAGAGTACAACTCTGCAGTTGATAGCACCTGATTAAAGTCCCCCATTAGAATCCAGGGAGACGAGCATAGGGGGGAGGAAGAAGCTAGATCCTGGATGCTGTTCCAGAGAGATTCTCAATCAGTACCAAGATTCCGAGCATAAACAAAAGCCACAGAGAAAGAATGGTTGGTCGTTGGATTTAACACCCCACAGAGAACTAGTTGATTCGTCTTCAAGAATGTGATTACAGAGAGGGAAGAGTGCCAAACCACTACAATTCTGCCATTGTTTGCATCAGACGAATAATTGACTTCAAAATTCTAACCCGGAAGAGTGTGATTCATGACATCCAAAATATTAGACTCCTTCACATGTGATTCCAAAATACCGCCAATCATTGGATTGTTTGCGGTGATCCAATTAGAGAAAGCTAGTTGTTTAGCATGCCCATTAAGGCCTCTTATATTCCAACAAAAAATCTTCATATGGTTCCAAAAAGTGGTAGCGAAGATGGGAGTTAGGCTTGAGAATTATCCTCCTGAGATGGAGGACGACTCCTTAAAGCCACAAAAGATGCGGAAGAAGATTGAATTGATTGATCAGTAGCATCTGTGAAGGAATTCGCTAAAATCTCCTGACGCGTCTTCCGGCGAGCTCGTTTCTTTGCTGAGGTAGAAATCTGTGGGTTTACAGGGACGACAGGTTGATTGGATCTCTTGCGAAGAAGTGATTGAGCTCTCATGATCAACTCTTCTTCCTCAATGAGTTGAGTTGAACTCAGCGGAACTACAACCTTAAGCACGTGCACTTCTGGTGAGGGAGGCGCTTTGTGCTTGGAACGCTTGACCACAGTAGTCCAAACACCGGAGGAGCTGCTAGAAGAGACGACAACACTTTGAGTAGGTAAGCTCTTGGCCCTGGGGAGGGCTTTGATAGGAGCATCCACTTTAGGTTGAGGCACTTGCAACTGAGAAGCAGAAGGACCTAAAGGCGGTTCGCCGAGAGAGGAATTGAAGGTGGGGGAGTAGAAACCTTAGGGGCCGAGGGAGCTTGAGGAGCTTGTGACTTAACTGGGGCTTCAGGGCAACGCAGAAGTTGATGGCCAAAGTCACCGCATCCTTCGCACTTAGGGGGAAGGCGAGGATAAGAGGCTTCTACTGTAACAGCATTCCCCAATTTATCCTTCACACAAACCAGAGGGGGATGAATTTTGTCCAAAACAACATCGACCTTGACCTTGGCGATTCCTTGAGGATTGTAATGAAGCTGAGCTTTTTCTGTGTACAAGGGTTCGCCGATACCTGAAGCAATAGTGCTGAACCCTTCAAGATCGAAGAGCTGAGGAGGAACTTTTTTAAGAATCACCCAGACTGGCGCAGTGATGAGTTTCCGAGGGGATAAATCTGTAAACGGAGTCCACATGGTGACCGTGAAGCCGCAGTTTCCTGACTGCCAAAACCCAACATCCAGGACCCATTTCCTGGTTTCTTCAGAGGGAATGAGTATAAGGAAGGTTCGAATAGAATGGCGGTGAATCGAGATTCGCCCTTTCCCACCCCCATATGGGATTCAAATCAGAGAAGACCTTGGCTGGAGAAAGGGGAAGACCATGGAAGTGAGCCACAAGATGATTCGTCCAGATGTCCGACGATTTCAAAATCACTGATTCTGGAGCCATGACAGTGGGAGTGTCATCCTCAAGGAATGTTGGAGATCCAACTTTTTTTAGATTTCTGAGAGATGAGCTAAATTTAGAGGCCCAAAGAGGAGCAGTCGGAATCGATGACGGAGCCTGAGGAGACGGAGGAGCTACAGGAGGGGCCGCTACAGTCCGAATCTGAGGATGAAGAGAAGCTGCAGCAGGAGCCCCTGCAATCTGGATCTGAGAAGGCGAAGAAACCTGAGCGGGGAAGGAGGAAGGAGAGGGACCAAAAGCGAGAGCTTCAGTGAAAGGCGAGCAGGGAGAAGCTGAAGGAGGAGGCGATAGAGAGCACGAGAATGGCCCCATCGAGGAGCACACGGCGAGCAGATCTGGAGGAAACAGAGATGGATCTGGCGGGGTGGAGGGATCCGGGGGAAGGGGAGGAGCGATGGGCTCCGCCATAGAGAAAGAAAGAGGAGGGAGGAAGAAGAGGATGTTCTCGACGGTGAGCGTGAGGCTTCACCGGCGGCGGCGGCTAGAAGAAAACCTAATCGCCTATGGAGTCGCACTTCATCTTCTTCTTGCTGTGTTTTGGCCTTTTTTCCAGATACTATATTTTACGAGAAATAAATTGGTAAGGTCCACGCCGTTTCAGCTTAATTAAAAAGAGACATGTCAGAGATTAAAACAAAAACTTAGAAAAAAAATGAAATGGTGGAATGATTCACAAGTTTATACTGATTATATACTTTTTAGGGAATCAAGATTTACATTAAGCCATTATGCAATAACCACAAAGCTGATAACAGATAAAGGAGGAATCCGAGGGAAAAGAAAAAAGAAAAGAAATATATGCATGGATTCCACAATTCCACGGCTTTTTTTGTTAAATTATCGTTTAATGATTCCACAATTTTAGCCTAGATTTTTCTGTTTCACGTTTTCACTTCGCAATTTCACAGTGCATGTTAGTACTAATTAGGAACTGTTTTTTTTGTCCAAGAGAAAACGTAGACAGATATATATACAGAAGTAATAACGAGTGGAAATGATGCTTTTTCGGGTTCGTTTAATTGTTGGATTCAGCAAACTAAAGACATATACTAGGACTTAATAAATCAGTTTTGAGTTAAGTTAAGACCAAAATGTATGTACATAGTCCTTTTGCTTGAATCCTCTTACAATTAATGCTGATGTTCATTTCATCTTATAGTGTATATACATTTAAAAATAGAAATAATCATACATACATGTATTAAAAATACATATATATTCATAAACTAGTTAAAGTACAAGTAGAAAATTATGACAGTCATATACAAATGCAAATACAATCGTAAACAATAACCATATTAACATTTTCCTTTTGTTACGGTCTACATTTTGTTCCTGATAATATAGATGATTACATTGATAAAGTGTTTGGTTATATGCATTATTTAGTAACAGACGTAGTTGTAAAACAATAATCGATTTATAACAGTCTGGACATTAATTTCATTTTCTTAGACAAATGTATATTTTGCTTTCTCTAAATTAATGCCCATGCACATAAAATATCTGGCATAATCTTCCTATAAAACGACACAAAGTGTGAACGTTGAAACCAACTTTAATTTTTCTCTTTGTCATCCATCCTCAATTTTTCAACAATGGCCCTTAACCACTTCCCCTAAACCAGGTATAATCAAAGAAGAAGAACAATTTGACGAAGAAACGGCGAGCTTGCAAGCCGAGAAGATCTTGAACACCGTGGCCTTCCCCATGGTTCTCAAATCTGCCTTGGAGCTTGGCGTGATCGACACGATTGCAGCCGTAGATAAAGGCGTGTGGCTCTCGTCTTTTGAGATTGCACTTCGTCTCCCAACCAAACCCACCAACCCGGAGGCACCGGTTTTGTTGGACCGGATGCTGGTTTTACTAGCCAGTCACTCGATCTTGAAGTACCGAATGGTTGCAACCGGAGAAAACGGTCAAAACGGAAAAACCGAGATGGTATATGCAGCTGAACCGGTTTGCATGTTTTTCTTGAACCGTGGAGATAGCTCGGGTTCTCTCGCGTCTCGCTTCATGGTAGGCCTAAGCGAAGCCTGTTTCAAGACTTGGTACGTACTACTTCATTACTCACAAACAAGCCAAATAACTAGTTGATAAATGATTACATTAACCCCTATTTCGATTAATAAACCTTCTAATTAATCAAACTGATTTACCAAAAATATTTTCTATATATACGTACGGGTCGATGATTATTAAATTTGTAATAGGACACATCTCAAAGATATGGTATTAGAAGGAAAAGATCCATTCACCTCTGCTCATGGTATGAAATTGTTTGAATACATTGGTTCAAACGAACGATTCGCTGAGATGTTTAACCGAGCAATGTCAGAAACTTCTACCATGATTATGAAGAAGGTTCTAGAAGTTTACAGAGGATTCGAAGATGTAAACACTTTGGTGGATGTGGGAGGAGGAATTGGAACTGTTGTAAGTCTAGTGACTTCCAAGTATCCTCATATTAAGGGCATCAATTTCGATCTAGCCTCGGTTTTAGCCCATGCTACTCTTTATCCAGGTATAAACACTAAGTGATATAAAATCAGCAAATTGTATATGTAGTTTTAATAACAATCTTTTATTAAAAGATTGTATTTGTTTTTCTCAATTCCACTAAAATTTGGTTGTATATAGGAGTGGAGCATGTTTCAGGTGATATGTTTAAAGAAATTCCAAAAGGAGATGCCATCTTCATGAAAGTAAGTTCATATATATATATACTTCATTTTATGAAAAACTTCTATCACTAAAAAAATATAGAATTTCATGGTCAAATATTGACTACGAGATCAAATTGGTAATATGACAGTGTATACTACATGATTGGACCGATGAAGATTGTGCAAAGATTCTAAAAAATTGTTGGAAAAGTCTTCGCGAGAAAGGTAAAGTGATAGTAATCGACATGATTATGCCGGTGAAACCAAAGATCAACGAATTTTCTTCTAACATTGTGTTTGCGATGGACATGTTTATGTTAACACTATGCTCGGGTGGTAAGGAGAGGTCTTTTTCCCAGATCGAGACTCTTGCCTTTGATTCGGGTTTTCTTCGTTGTGAAATCATATGTCACGCCTATTCATATAGTGTTATCGAACTCCACAAATAGATTCAATCATCTCGTTCACGTGGAGTCTATATATAAAAATAAAAATAAAAGCTTAAGGAGCTTTTTTATGGTTTTCTTATTTAATGTGTGTAATATGGCTTATGTATTGAGTTGTTTTTCCTTTTCAAGATTGTGGTGATTGTTTTGTGTCAAGGAGGTGTATTAGTTCTAATCCATGATTGTAATTTGATCAGTTGTACTCTATGTTAAAATAATATGCGGATTTAAAATGAAAAAACATTGTTTCTTGACATATTTCAAACATTAATCGGAATTTGGTAAAATTGTAATATTGATAAAACTCGTTGATAACAAAATAAAAGTTGTGAAAATCACATTATACTGTTTCATAAATTTTTATTATTACCAACCAAAACTGAATCTTGATAGACACGAACAACGATACTAATGCAAACTAGTAAACTAGATGTCTTAATCATCGAATGTTTTTTTTTTTTTATGGTGATATGAACGCGTTCTTAAAGATATATAAATATGTGTTATTATATAGTTTTATGAATGCATGTATAGTTCTGAAATTCTATTTTTTTGTCAAACAGTTATGAAATTCTATACCGCGAGAGTGATGGCATTACTGATTTTTTTTGTTTGTTGGTAAAATTAAATGCATTTAAATATCGAGGAATGGCAGTACTGGAAATTTGGTAGTTCTAGATATCACTGGAAAATTTTCAAAAACATATTAGAAATTTCCTTTCTTTTTTGTATTTCCCAAATAATATATATACGTAAGCTAGAAGATTCAAGTGGCATGTAACTATCAACACAACACAACATAAAGACAAATGAGTCCAAATTAGTAACTTTTCTAAATTTAAGACAAATACCGTGTGATGAGATTTGATATTAAGCATAATTTTTGGGTACACTTAGCTTGTGACGTTTCTCCTATAAAATGACTCTGATGTGAACGTTGAAACCAAATTTCTGTTACCATCTATACCTTTCTCGCTTATCTATATCTTCCTCATTTTTACAACCAAAAAAAAATATATATAAATATATTGTTATTACATATATAGTTTTGTGAATAAATATAATTTTAAAAGTTATATGTATTTGACTATTTTCTCATATATGTAACTATATTTTGAATAAGATTATTCCATATCTTTCCGTTAGTTTACATTTTAGTTTAAAAAAATTATGTTTGTTGACAACGATGGAACATATATAGAAAGTTTCATAAAATTGTGTAATAGCTTAAATTTTTTAACATCGCAGAACTGCTTCACTGTATTTTATACTACCAGTCAAAACTCTATTTTATGTGGTGATTTGATAAATATGTGTTATTGTATTATATATTTTTACTTTTTTGAAAAAGAAAAATGTTTTAAGGACATTAATGATTTTATTATATCCAAGATCGTTTGAAAATCAATATGTTTTAGAACAAAAGTCGTATTATATATTTTTATGAATGCATATACATCGTTATCAATGCCGACTCTGAGTTTTATAGGACCGTAAGCTGGAGGAAAAAAAATGGTCGGTTTTACATATTCTCATAAAAAATGGACCGTTTTTAATAATAATTTTTTTAATAAAAAGTTAGGGTCGCAAACGTATGCTTGATCCGCTTGTGCTCAGAGTCTGCTCTGCGTTATGATATTTCTGTACCACGATTCACGAATGATAACTTTTCCCGTGACGGTGACATTTTTGTTTGTTAATAACATGTATTTTGCTAAGTTTAAATTTAAGAAAAAATCAATAAATAGTTTAAATTTATGGCGATGCCAGTATGCCACAACTACAACATTTACTACTAGTTTACGTAATATATCTCATATATTATATATATGATGCCATTACTATTAAAAGAAAATTTTTGCACTTAGTTGACCAAAAAGAAAAAATTGCATTTAAATGCTGTGGACGAAATTATTATAGTTGGTCTAACGGACACAATATCCTTTTGGACTACATACTGTTAGTTGACAACAATATTTGCAATTAATAAACTATTGTAATTTTATTTAAGTGTCATATCAATATGCACTAGAAAAGTAGTCAGGACACGAATTGGACATATACCCACACATTTTAGACACATGTACTATGCTTACGTTAATTCCTATTCAAATAAAATATTTGGCATAATCTTTGGTACACTAATTAGGTTTTGAGATTTCTCCCTATAAAATGACATTTAAGTGCAAACTTTGAAAACCAACTTTCTCTTACCATCTATATATACTTTTGTTATTTTTACCTTTCTTAATTTTCCAACAACAACAACAATGGCAAATCATCTTCAAGATCCCTTAACCACTTCCCCGAAACCAAGTCTAATCAAAGAAGAACAACCATTTGACGAAGAAACGGTGAGCTTGCAAGCCCAGAGGCTCGTGACCACGATGGCCTTCCCCATGGTTCTCAAAGCTGCCTTGGAGCTTGGCGTCATCGACGCGATCGCAGCCGTAGATGAAGGTGTATGGCTCTCGTCTTCTGAGATTGTGCTTCGTCTTCCAACCAAACCCACCAACCCGGAGGCACCGGTTTTGTTGGACCGGATGCTGATTTTACTAGCCAGCCACTCGATCTTGAAGTACCGTATGGTAGAAACCGGAGAAAACGGAAAGACCGAGAGGCTATATGCAGCTGAACCGGTTTGCACGTTTCTCTTGAACCGTAGAGATGGCTCGGGTTCTCTTGCATCTCTGTTCATAGTAAACCTAAGCGAAGTCTATTTCAAGACTTGGTACGTACTTCTTCATTATTCACAAACAAGCGACCAATACAAATATTCTTATAATTAAACATTTAAACCGGTTTACATCAAAGTTTACAACAAAATTTTATATAAATATACCTATTATAAACCTTGTAACTAAACTAGTTTACAACAAAATGTTCTATAAATATACGTACAGTCAACTAACAATTGCTAAAAACAAATTTTGTAGGACTCGTCTCAAAGATTTGATAGTAGAAGGAAAAGATGCATTCATCTCTGCTCATGGCATGAGATTTTTCGAATACATTGGTTCGAACGAACAATTCGCTGAGATGTTTAACCGGGCAATGTCGGAAGCTTCCATATTGACCATGAAGAAGGTTTTAGAAGTTTACAGAGGATTCGAAGATGTAAACACTTTGGTGGATGTGGGAGGAGGAATTGGAACCGTTATAAGTCTAGTGATCTCCAAGTATCCTCATATTAAAGGCATCAATTTCGATCTAGCCTCAGTTTTAGCCCATGCTCCTCTTTATCCAGGTATAAACACTAAGTGATAAAATCAACATGTTGTATTTTTAAAGTGCTAGTTTTGATAACTATCTCTTATCATTGTTATACATAGGTGTGGAGCATGTTTCAGGAGATATGTTTACAGAAATTCCAAAAGGAGATGCTATCTTCATGAAAGTAAGCTCCTATATAATGTATACTCTTATTTAATGGAAATTTTTTAATCTTTGCCAAATACATAAATTCCATGGTCGACCATATATTAACTACAACAATTTGATAAATTAATGGCAGTGGGTACTACATGATTGGAATGTCGAAGACTGTGTAAAGATTCTAAAAAATTGTTGGAGAAGTCTTTCCGAAAAAGGAAAAGTGATAATAGTCGACATGGTTATGCCGATTAAACCAAAAATCAATGACCTTTCTTCTAATATTGTGTTAGCCAAGGACGTGGTGATGTTAACGCAATGCTCGGGTGGTAAGGAGAAGTCTCTTTCTCAATTTGAGGCTTTGGCCTTTGATTCGGGTTTTCATCGTTGTGAAATCATTTGTCGTGTATTTTCGTATTATGTTATCGAATTCCACAAATAGATTCGAAATTTTACCCCCCCCAAAAAAAAAAAGAATCATCTCCACATGAAACATGGTATTTCACATGTATAAAAAATAAATGAAGCTTGACAGGTTTTTTCACTTGGTAATTCATTTTCGCATTATTTATCCTTTGTACTCAGTTTTATCATCAATCAATTGTTCAATTTATCGACAAAGACAAAAAAATTTAAAGTGAATTTGGAAATGACAAAATTACAAGCAATATTAAGAAATTCTTTTCTAAATTAAAAGAAATAAAAATATTGTTTTGCACAGCACGGAATAAATAACTAGTGATATATTTAGTAATGTCATAATACCAAAATGGTTAATTAGGGTTAGCTTCAAAGATAATAATTAAGAAACATTCACAAGCAATTCAAATCTTGAAAACAGAGTAATACATCAAGGAAATTCCAAGATCTATCCGAACTATCCAACAACGACAGTTAACCAACTCGGTTTAAACATACAAACCGGCCACCGGTTCATCACTAGAGATGAGTGGAACTCAACCAGCTTAAGCTGCTTTCGCTGTTTTACAAACAATGGCTAACTTAGCCAGAAGACCACATAGCTGAAGATATGATCCAACTCCATCACAGATTCTCATATGCGCAAATCCAGTTTCCTGAAGAAAATCATTGTTATAAGAACAAAAAATGCAAGAGAGTGATGTTTTGAGCTGCAAAGGAATGAAGGATAAGCAAATGTTTACCTTCATGAACTCAAGTTTCAGAAACTCAGCCATATCGTAATTCTTTATTATACGGAAAAGCGTTGTGATAATGTCGGTTGGAGAGTAGCCCAGATCGTATAGCTGCTTCATGCCATGACAAGCATCATCAAACTTACTTTCCAACACATTGCGAACCATGTTCTTGACATGAAGCGGGTGAGGCTGGTCACAGACCTGAACAAAAAAAAGGAGGAGATAACTGGAGAGATCTATAATTTCATGATGTGAAACTGAAATGTTTCATCAGCTAAGAGAATTAAGGTTTTGTATCGAACCTTGAAGACGTTTTCTTGGTTGACAAACCGAAACCCGCTGAATGTGGCTTGCAAGTTGTTCAGAGCTTGCCTCATGTCACCATCTGCTGTGAAGATTATTGCCTCAAGGCCTTCAGGCACATATGGAACCTTGAGAGAATGAGAACACAAGAAATTAGAAATGTCGAAAATTTTCAGCTAATCATACTGCTTAGCTTTCTTTATCGTTGATTCAAGATAAGAATCCATTTGATTTCTTCATAGTATGTAAACGTGTAGAAACGAAAGAAATCTGGCAAATCCATACATTCTCTGCGTGAACCACCACCATGAGACGGCCAAGTATCTGCTGATCAGATAATCTAGAGAATCGAACTAGGGCGCATCTACTCTGAATGGGCTCAATAATCTTAGCTGATGTGTTACAAGCAAGTGCAAACCGCGTAGAGTTTGAATAGATCTCAATCGTTCTCCTCAAGGCTTGTTGTGCTCCAGATGTCATGCTGAATTTACAAACCAAAACAGAGAGTAGCACAATTTGAAAAGACCGTAGCAAAGCCCAAAATGTAAAAATGCAGAGAAGAGAAAGAAAGACTCAAGTAAAAGTCACTAACTTAGCAGCACTAACCTGTCAGCTTCATCTAGAATGACAACCTTATGACGCCCTGGAGGAAGTGTTACTTTCTTCTGTGCAAACATCTTAATTTTGTTCCTAACAACATCGATACCCCTACACCATTCACATAAGATTAGAAACCAAACAACGAATGAAGCTGGAACCAAACATCCAATATCAAAATCCCATTGGTAAAAAAAGATTGCCATCACATACAGTATAAACATACCTATCATCAGAAGCATTCAACTCCAAAACAGCCTCCCTATAATTCGGGCCAAGGAGCTCGTGTGCAAGAGCCAAAATGCTAGTGGTTTTACCCGTTCCAGGAGGACCCTGTGGATATTAAACAAACAGCAAAAAAGCACATATCAGACTCCTACTAGTTATACTAACCAAGTCCTTACTAAACACAGAATCCTAAAAATTGGTGATAGTAGTCCAGTGAACACTATAAATTGCAAGCTTATTTATCAATGAACAGGTGAAACATCCACCTAGAAATCAAGCCTTCAATACACTTCGTTCACTTCAACAGACAATATAAAATGATCAAAACCCTAAAATTGACAAGCTTTATCCTGAAATCTACACAAGAAACAAACCTAATTCCCTAAGGAGTTTCTCACAACCCTAGTGGTCTTCAGTAACAGTTTTTTTTTTTGCAATTTCGAGGAGGATTGAAATCACAGAGTGCCAATAGAACGAATCGAAACAACTAAGAACAGTAAATCTCACCGCAAGGATAAGATTCGGCATGTTCCCGTCGCGAGCGATGACTTGAAGTCTTGAGACTGCATCTTCGTTTCCGACGATATCGACCACCTTGCTCGGTCTGTACTTCTCCACCCACGGAATCTCGTATCCGCTGCCGCTAGAGGTTGAAGACGAAGACGCCATTTTTCAGCCCGGAGATAACGAATCCTCCGATCTGTGAGATTTGGGGGTTTTCTAGTTTGGAGGGAAAATTGCTGAAGAACACATCCAAAGGGTTTTAGGGATACGACCATTTTGCATTGAAGGGCCTGTAAAAAGAGAAGACCACGAATTCTGGACCAACGTATATTAATTTCATTAAATAGCCCCTCTAAAAATACTCAATATTACAGATATGCCCTCCTTATCTACCATGTTTCATTAAAGATCCAAGGTATTGTAATTGCATTCTATTGCCCACACAAATACTCGATATTTACATATATGCCCCGCTTATTTGTTTGGCTGTCGTTTGAGGAGACATTCAATATTATATAGATTTTGTATTACATTTCAAAAATCACGTTTTTTTCCATTTGTCCGTGTCATCTTCTGTCTCTCTCTCTTTGTTCGAATCGAAACCCTAGCGATTCCGATTTTGTCTCTGAGATTGAAATTCTCCTTTTTAATGGCGTAAAGCTACAAGAATTTCAAGAAATTGAGATCAATTGCTGAAGATTGGAAAAAAAAATGTCAACAGAGACTACGGCGAACAATTCCTCACCATTTCCGGCGGCGTCATCTCGCCGTCATTCTTCGGACGCCATTGATGCGACGCCTTTGATTTTAACCGGAGGCGATAACGAAGGAGGTGGACGGAGGTCGGTGAGGAGACAAGGGCTGAGGGAAGCGGCGAGGTTACTAAGACATGCAAGTAGCGGGAGGATGATGATGAGAGAGCCGTCGATGCTGGTTCGTGAATCAGCGGCGGAGCAGCTCGAAGAGAGGCAAAGCGATTGGGCTTACTCAAAGCCTGTGGTGGTTTTGGATTTCGTGTGGAACCTTGCTTTCGTCGCCGTTGCTACAGCTGTTCTTGTGCTTAGCAGCGATGAGAAGCCGAATATGCCGCTCAGGGTTTGGGTTATTGGGTATGGGTTGCAATGTATGATGCATATGGTCTGTGTTTGTGTTGAGTATCGTAGGAGGAATAGGAGAAGAAGTAATAGGAGTCCAAGATCTCGTTCTTCTTCTTCTTCTTCTTCTTCATCTTCTATGGAGGAAGAAGAGGGTTTGGGTAGAAATTCAGAAGATCGATACTTGCAGCTAGGGCAGTTAGAGAACGAAAGGAGCAGGTATGTTCTTGATGCAGATAACTTGTTTAGCTCTAGTGATTGTGATGTGAAATTTGGCTGAAGTAGTGTTTTCTGTAACCATTTCCAAAGCAGTTTTGCTAAGCATCTAGAATCTGCAAATACTATGTTTTCGTTTATATGGTGGATCATTGGATTCTACTGGGTATCTTCTGGGGGCCAAGAGTTAGCACAAGGATCCCCTCAGCTTTATTGGTTTGTTGTTTCCTTCCCTCATATTTCTCAAATTCTCTCGAGTGTTTTAAGTGACAAATTTTAAGAATTGTTTGAATGCCTTTGTGTTTTTATAGGTTGTGTATAGTCTTTCTCGGTTTCGATGTGTTCTTTGTGGTTTTCTGCGTTGCATTGGCTTGTGTTATCGGCATTGCTGTCTGCTGCTGCTTGCCTTGCATCATTGCAGTGCTATACGCCATAGCAGAACAGGTAACTTCTCTTAACGTGTTTTGTTGCCATTTTTACATCCCAGAAAATCGAATTTGTTTCCAACGCAAATCTGTTGAAAATGCAGGAAGGAGCTTCGAAAGAAGACATTGACCAACTTACTAAATTCAAATTCCGAAAGGTTGGTGATTCCGAGAAACACACTGTTGATGAAGAAGAAGCACTAGGAGATTCAGGAGGAGTGATGACTGAATGTGGTACAGATTCACCCGTCGAGCATACTCTTCCTCATGAGGATGCAGTAAGTAAACAGAGAATCAATCTCTTTTCATGTTATGTTATGGCTAGACTCTGTTTGGATTTTGATGATCAAAACCGGATTTTGCTTTTGTGAATCTATAGGAATGCTGCATTTGTCTTTCGGCTTATGAAGACGAGACAGAGCTACGAGAACTTCCTTGTGGCCACCATTTCCATTGCGGTTGTGTAGACAAATGGCTTTACATGAACGCTACTTGTCCTCTCTGCAAATATAACATTCTCAAGAGCAGCAACTATGAAGACGGCGAGGAAGTCTAGAACAGAAGAAGAAGAAGAAACAAACTTGCAAATACGCGAATATCTGTATCCATAGCAGCGAGGAACCCATGAGAAAAAAGGGTCCAACATTTGATCAGTTTGTAGTTTTTACATTGCTTGTGATGGTATGTTACACACATTTTAGTTGTTGAATTCTGTTAACATGTTATGGTTCTTACTTGCTGAACAAGTCAACGACATCTTGTTTCTCTGCTTTTTTTTTTATCTCGAATTGAGAATGTTTCAGCTTGATACATCCTTTACTTGCAAAATTCAGATTTATTGATAATGGAACTCTGAAGATATTTGGCTTACAAAATTTAGATATTTAGAACAAATGGTTTGTTGTTTTGTAATGATTAGTTAATATCGTATTTAACGTAATTTTTTTATTAACGAAAAGAGGACTCGTTCGATACAACGTTTTTTAAGAGAAACAAAATAGATGCAGGAAAATAAAACACATCTATATATTTTTTTTCTTTGTATTGAGTGGTGAAAATGAAAAAGGAAAAAGCTTTGAGAGAAAAAAAAGTTCAAGGCTTTTTCTGGAAACCCCATGGATTGTTGTTTGCCCAGTTCCACTGATCTCTGCACATCTCATCCACTCCATATTTTGCTCTAATACACAAAAATCACAACTAATCAGTCCCTTGTTCAATATTAACCCAACACAAGAAGATAAAATTTTTGAAAAGAATCCAAAGTATGGTTCTTGAAGACATTTTATATCCATGAGCTCTATAAACTGAACATATTCTGAGTTCATATCCGAAAATTGATGACTTACTTCCATCCGAGTTCTTTCTCAGCTTTCTCAGTTGAAGCATAAACAGCTGTTGCATCTCCAGCTCTTCTTGGACATAGCTTGATAGGGATTTTCTGAAAAATAAAAATGATTGATTGTTATAGCAATTTTCGACAGCAAATCTTCGGTCTCACTCGCACAAATAAGAAGAGAGTTTTACCTTGCCAGAAGCTTTTTCAAACGCAGAAACCATTTCCAAGACAGAAGTTCCTTGACCAGTCCCAAGATTATAAGCAGTACAACCTAAGATTAAGATAACACACTCAAAATCCTAATCTTTGATTGAATCCATGAAAACCAAAACCAAACACTTTTCAAAAAGTTAAAATGTCTTATAGAGTTTACCAATCTTTGAGTCTGTAAATAGCTTGTTTAATGCAGCGACATGGCCATCTGCTAAATCCATGACATGGATGTAGTCTCTCACCTGCAAGTAGTCTATGTTAGTTTATCAATCTATCATCTGATTTTCGAAAAAGAAGCAGTAATTATCGATGTTGTACCGCGCTACCATCCTTAGTAGGATAGTCATGTCCAAATACATTCAGTTCAGGTAATCGTCCGACCGCAACTTGTTGGATATAAGGCATGAGATTGTTTGGTATGCCTTTTGGATCTTCTCCAATCCTTCCGCTCTCGTGAGCTCCAACCGGATTGAAATACCTCAGAAGAACTATCCTCCATTCTGGTTCCGCCGCGTGAATGTCTCTAGCTATCTCTTCAAGAAACAGCTACATGAAAAAGAAAATGACACAACTTTCAAGATCTCAGCCACAAATGAGATCACATTCAAGATTATGGACTGGAAACAAGACAGATTCGAGGTCTGAGGCTCAGAAACAGCTACACGAAGAGAAATGACGTAACTTTCAAGATCTCAGTCACAATATGAGATCACATTCAAGATTATGGACTCGAAACAGAACAGATTCGAGGTTCAGAAACAGAAGCCTAAAAGATCAAATTATATTCAAGATGAAAACTTTGATGTTGCACAAGGCTTAATACCTTAGTACGACCATAAGGATTCATAGCCTGTAACTCAAAGTCTTCCACACATGGGACTATTTCGGGCTGGCCATAAACTGTTGCAGACGACGAAAACACCATCTGTATATAAAATTCCAGCAACACAACAAATTGTAAGCCCATCAATGTGAATCATTCTAACCGATTTGACGAAATTTGAAATGGACTCAATCTAACCATTTTGCAGTTGTATTTTGCCATTGTCTCATATAGATTGATTGTTCCAACTAAGTTGTTATCAAAGTAACGACGAGGATTTCCAACGCTTTCACCCACAGCTTTAAGACCAGCAAAGTGAATCACAGCATCAAATCTGTTTTACCTCACAAAGAATCAGAATCTCAGTCAAAAAGGAGAGATATCAATTAAAAAAAATTGCATAATTTCAGTTTCAAGATTTCACATTACCTCTGTTTTGAAAAGAGTTTCTCAATATCCCCTTTGTTTCTTAAATCACCCTGAAATCAATCAAAACACCCAAAATTTTATAAAACTTACAAAACAAGTGAAAATCTAATAAGCCATAGATTACTAAATCCAAGAATCTATGATAACAGAGCAAATTCTGCAACTTTTCTTGGGAGAATCAAGATCAACCCAAAAGGAAAATGCAGAAACTCAGATATTTTAAAAGATGAACATATACAATCTCAATTCCTAACATAGCTAAAAGTTACATAAAAATCAAAGCCTTTTTTTTTGGCACTGACCAGATTGAATTCAAGCTTGGTAGAGAGATCGGGACCAACAAGCTCACGAACCCTATGAACAGCTTCAACGACAGAGTTATCAAGATTATCGATGATCGTAACCTTAAAACCCTGATTCAAGAGCTGAACAACAGTGTGCGTCCCAATGAATCCAGCACCACCAGTCACCAAAATGTTCTGTTCCACAGAAGAACCCATTTTTCTCTAAACGAATATCGTAAAAACCCACTTCGCAAAATCGAAACTTTCTTCACTATATAGGATAAAAAAAAAAGAAGAAAGATAAATCGACGGTTGAGCAAATCAAGGAGGGAGAGAGATAGAGAGAGAGTGAGGGTCTTTATTTTGGGATTTTATTGATCTGTTGCTTTCTTGTGAGTAAATAAGAACGACGCCGCAAAAGCGAGATTAAGGAAAAAGGCTGAGATTGAGAAATCTCTCCTTTTGTTTGTTTCTTATCAAAAAGTGAAGACGATGAAGATGATTGATCCGTGTCTTTCTTTGATGTTGAAGTTAAAACTCGTGAAGGTTTAAATAAGTAATGAGGTAAAATGACCAAAAAAAAAACAAATACTTTATGCACCTTTTTGACTAAAAAAAGATTTTGTTTGAACCAAAAAAAAAAGATATTGATTTGCCATTTTTAACCTATTTTTGGATTATTGGATAACGAGTGAAGACCAAATCCACGAGGATTAGAGGGGAAAAAGGGAATTTAAAGTTTGTTTGTTTTTTCAGTCCTTCGTGTAATCGATTTTGTTTCCTAATTTTGTTAGAATAATTAAGGATTTAGATTAGTTTAGAGTTTAGACCAAATTATATGGGTTATTATTGGGTTGTCAACAGCTATTTAATACGTCATAATATTTTTTGTTTCTTTTCTTTTAGTACCATTTCTACATATTTTTTTGGTAATAGATATAGTGCAACGACTAAATGTTATATATATAATATACTTGTTGAAACTTCGAGTATATATAGCAGAAAATAAAATTTGATGTTTTCAAAATTAAATAACAAAAATTCTTAAGAGATAAATTACTCTTGGAGAAAAAAGTAATTTCGTAATAGATATGATTCATGTTTTTGTTCTATTTATTTAATTTTCATAAACTATGATAAAGTACATAGTACTCCTAAATATTCTACCGACTGGAATGTAATTTAAGAGTTGAAATCCCCGTTGATCTTACAAAACCACCGAAATTTTTAATAAAAATATAATAGTTACAAATTATTTATCAAAAAAAGGAATCAAACTCGTTAAACACATATAGATTTCCATAAATGTACACATCAGAATAGACGAATGATGACAAAAACAAAATGCAAAAGTATAAACCTCTTTTCCTCCGGAACCAGGAATAAAAAAGAAGATAAAATAAGCTTAGAGGTAACAAAAACTTAAGTAAACGTAAACAAAATGATTAATTGTAAAAAAAAAAAAAAAATTATTAATTGTCTTTTTAGATGCGAAGCTATATAGCATGTGTCTTGGTAGTTATACTCTCGAGAAGAAAACAACTGATGATTGCTTCTAACCCAAGAAACCCAAGTCATAATTGTGTGCTTACTAATTGTTTAACTAACAAACTCACCACCAATAATTATATTATTTTAACCCTAAAACGAATAAATTATTATTATCCCAGTTTTTCTAAATAATAATAGATTTATAACGATAATTGATCTATCCATATATTCTAAAGATGTTGCATTTTCCATGATGTTTCCGATTAGACTTTTATAAATGATATAATTGAAAAATGAAATACTTACAAAGCATCTCATTTTCAAAATTTAAAAAGTGCAACATCTTTATAAGAAGACAAAATAAGATGATCTTATTGGTACTAAAAATGAATATGAGGTGATAGTTTAAGTAAAAGAGAATTAGTAGAGGATTATCTCTTACATCAATGCGTCTTTTTTTAATGGAGAAGATTAAGTTTTAGGGGTCTCTTGTGATTTCTAAGATGAACACCTTGGAAATGCAACATTTTTTTATTAAAAGGAAAACGCAACATTGCACGTGATAATTTTTATTATAACGATGGGACAATTATATACCACTTTGTTTTTTTTTTTTTTGGAGAAAATATACCACTTTGTTACGACATTCATGTTCATTATGCAGCTTCAATACCTGATTCGAACTCACCAATTAAACTAATTAATTGTTTGTGAATTTTGACTATAACTAACACTTGTCGGAACCATTTTGTTAAGGCTTGGATAAGCTCAAAACGCAGAGCATAGACCCGAATCTCCTTCTCGGCTTAAACCGCAAGCTGCACCGAGTTTGGGCCTGATCAGCCCATCGGCAGAACCAATTCGCTTCCTTAGTCTATCACTCGTTTTACGGTTTTAACGCAAAATTCTGTTTTGCGGTTTTGGCTCATTTGATTAGAGGTATTTTTTATAGAAATCCGTGATTTTAATTTTGATGGGGTTTTAGTGCTAAACCAGAATCCATAATTTTGACAAAAAAACATCAAAAAGATGGAATTCTACAGTTTTAGCACTTTTCGCGATTTTAATGTCAATTAGATATCAAATTATATATTAGATGTAAAATATATATAAAATATGACATGTTTTAAATTTAATAAGGATATTTTTGATTTTTGATTTTTTATGCATTTAAGTGCATCTAATTTCTAATTTTGATTTCATCCAAATAAGGTTGAATCTTTTAGAGGTAACTCATTTTACATCCAATTATTGCAAACGAACTAACGTGTATAACTAGAAAAAATGAATAGCATCCAGCTTTTTCATCCGGATGTAAAAACTACCATGCCATTTACATTTTTTACTTTTGTTTTGAAAAGAAACAAAAAAAAAAATCAAATTGACATATAGTGTTGATTGATTCTATATATTTGTATAACTTTATCCCGTGATGATCCCAAATATTTCCATCATACATGTGAAAAAAGTATGGAGCTTAAAAAGTAAATTATTTATAAGAAAATATATTAATGATTAGATTAGGAATCATAGAAAGTTACTGAAAGTGAGAAGAACAGTGAATCAGAAGAAAGAGCAAGACGTGAATCAGAGTATCGACACAAAGGAGTGAACGGAGCGTTTCAGGAGAATTGGGTCAAAGTAACAAAAGCCCAAGAATCTTGTATCAAAAGCCCAAATTGGAATCTCAGTCCGAGAGTACAAACATAGAGACGACAAAGGCGCGTGAATAACTAATAGCTGCAGACGTTGGTACACAGCCTGTGTGAAGCTGTAGAGCACAATCGTACGAAGATCCGAATCAGACTTTGTCCACACATATCCCAAGTGTCGTTGTTGTGTAAACCAATCTGATTCGAGAATGTTCCAATTACTCTTTAAAGAGGAAACAGTTTTCACAATTGTAATTTGTCAAAAATTATTTTCTTTCTAAAAAATCTCTGTTTTTGTCTGGTTCATTTGTTTTACCATCAGCTTTAGTTACTATCAATCAGAAACTTATTTGATCAATTAACCGTTAGTTTTATAGAGAGATTGAGTATATATTTCCAAGTTCCAATTTTGGCATTAAAAAGTCTAATGTATGCATTTCAATAAATCTGAACAAAAAATGATGTTTTGTTTAAACGAAAAAACGTAATTATTATGCAAAGCCCCTTGCATAGCTCACTTGGTTGATGTTCAAATTTTTCGAAGATATTAGATCAAGTTTTTACAGTAGGACACGGTTAAATTTATATGATTTAGTATTTGATCTGATGAAAATATCGGCCGAAGGTAATTTATTAAATTCAGAACAACGTAGTATTAATGAAAAAGACAAAGATAGTTCATTTGGTTAACTCTTGTGTTATTTTAGATATGTTAGATCTATATATATATATTCGAAATCTGGAAGGAAAAAAAATGAAACTAATTTCATATTCTAATATTCGGTTGCAATTTTAGACCCAAACCTAAAAAAATCTAAAGAATTAATGAAAAGTAACTGAACATTATATTATTTGAATAATAACTGATCAATAATAAAAGTGTTGAATATGAATGTGACTATATTTTTCTGATAATTTTTTGGAGTTTGATTTGGTGGATTTTTTTTTATTGGTCAAATGCCTCAAATTGATATTTTCCGAATGTCTTTTCTGAGCATTTTTTTGGTGTTGCCTTGACAAGTGACAATTTGGTATGTCTTCTGTTGGAGCCCACAACAAATAAAACAAAAACTTAATAGTTACGAAAACATTTATCATTTCACCAAAAAAGATACCTTTTTTTTTTGCTAAATAAAAAATAAACAAAACTATCCTTTTTGGTGAAAGGATGATAAATGTTTGTAATAACCTTTGAATTATTTTCGTAAAATAGGTTTCTATATATTTTGAGAATACACTGTATTTGAATTAATATTTTTTTTTTTTCTTGACATTGATCTATCATACCAATTTCATTTGACCAAACATATATAAGAGATTAAAGATGATAAATATAGTAATTTTTTTAACATTCTCGTATTTCAACTTCTTCAGAAATTATCACTCTCATGAGTCATCCGTCCCTTCTGAATTTAATAAATTATCTTCTACAAACATGTGATTGTGATGTTCTGGGTTTTCTTCTTACAACGGCTTCAAAAAAGCGACTTGAAAGAAAACTGACATCAAAAAGTAGAGTACAACATTTTTACAAAGCCAAATAATATAATTAAAAAAAAAAAACACAACGTCGCGTAGATAAAGCAATAAAAATGTTTGGTAGTTATACTAATTATACTCCGTTGTATGACTACACATCCAAACTAAATTAATGTACACGTACCTAAACACACAATCTGAATGCGTCCCAACATAAAAAAAAAATCTAAAGAATAGCTTATTGGTTATGATCATTTCAAGTAAAAGGTATTTTATATTGTAGGATGAGTTAACTAATATCTAGATTATTTTCTAAAATACTAAAATTGATATGATTATGATATTTTCGGCCGGCTTATCATAAAGCCCAAGTAAAAATATAATCTAATGCACCGGAATTTAGACTTTACATCTCCGTGAATACGATGTTAGATTTAATCAAATACCATTTTTAATTTAGAGTCTGACTGGTGATACAAATTGATAAGTTTTTTTTTTTTTTTTTGGCACGATCAAGAAAAATTATTCCATATATGCATATCTAATTTGCGGATGTTCCATGAGATCGGGACCATCTTTTATTTTCTTGCAGTTTTATTAGTTCTATCTGGTTAGTATTGCATTTGCCTTTTCGATTCATTTTTCACAAGAGAAGCTGATTTTTCATTGCATCCTCTATCATGTATGGCGCAAACAAAACCATCAAAGGCACAGACAATCTGCCATAATGAATAATCAAGCCAATTGATGTTTTGATTCGTTTTGTACAAAACTACTACCGCCACAACGACTCGTTAGTCTATTACTGGTTTAGAAGTTGGCTTTGATATCTTCAAGGTCTTTTTCTCTATTTTGTTTTTTCCCACTCTAACATGTATAGTTGAATAATATCCCTCCAATCTCACTTCAAGATCCAGTTTAAAATCTGGTGGAACAAGTTTTTTTTGGCGTACTGGTTTGCCATTAGGATTAGTCGGATATTTTAAATCGATTGTGATTGAGCTATGTTCTAGTCTTGGACTTACAATATGATTTCGATTCAGATCAACAAAACTTATTATTATTGTTACTATTTTATATATATATATATATATATATATAATAATGTTGTGACCAGTATTTTGTAAAAACTTATTTTGTTGCTAAATACATTTGATCACACTACAAAATTTACTATTTTCTAGTATATATTATATGCCTTTNCTAGTATATATTATATGCCTTTGCATTGTATTCTTGTCCCATGTGAAATTAACAATATATCGGAGGCCTATAAATGTAGAGAGTGCACCATGCAAGGATGTTTGGTTGTTTTCATTTTTACAATCCGGATAACGGTTCGGTTTTTGAACTAAAAACCAAAACTGTGTTATGTTTGGTTTGATTTCAAATCAATTTGTAACCCTTTAATCAAGAAACACAAAAACCAAAGTAGTAAAGAAGACAAAAGCCAATATTTTAATTAAAATCAATGAAATTTTTAGATCCTTAAATAAGAGAAAAACTATGGAAACAATAAAACACTTGTCTTGAACATCAAATAAAGTAAAAAACTAATAA
>OVAY01001802.1:0-24448 GCA_900406395.1 Kernera saxatilis | reverse complement strand
TTTTGAAATGTGTGCAATTCTAAAAAATAAATGCCCTACTCCCATACTATATATTATTCATAATATTATCTATCTATTATTGTTCTGTCACCATAAATTATTATATTTATCAACAGTTTAAAAAAAAAAAAAATCACTATACACCTGCTCAAATAAAAAAAAAACATCATTTTCTTTAAAAAAAATATTTGTGTCCAATTACTTTTATTATTTTATTTTTAAAATCAAAAACGCTTGTACTATAGAATAATTGTCAAGTGGTTAAAAACTTTTGTGGAGGGCCCGCCATATATTACTTATCGTGAATGGTGAAAAGGAAAAGCGGTCCTACTGTCTGTGGATGCACCGTTTTTTAACCGTCTCCCGTTCAAAGCCTTAAGTTCACAAATCAACAACAGCTAATACAAAACACGTTATAGATATCGTTTTTTTTTAGTTATTTGCTTCATTAATTTAATATAATTATCCCTTTTATGTAGAGAAATGATTGGACCTCATTGAGGCACAAGAAAATACTTTCTTTTACGAAAAAATGTATGTGGGCCTTAAAAATTTATGAACTACTTTCTATTATCTATAATTTGAACTTAAGATTTAGATATTATGGAGCTTTACTGCACACACAGATACTCACACATAAATTTAGTTGATGGAATTCTTGTTATATGTTATTCTAAGGAAAATTGTATCCTTAGCCAAAAACATTTTTTTTCTATGATTCATTAAAATATGAATGTGACCCCTTTTCTGGTGGCAAATCTATTAAAGAACCAGAATCTGAGTTTTATAATTTACATATATGGCTTTAATACTTCGTGGTGTATAATTAATTCTCAAGTTGATCATAGAGATTAATTTAAAATTTGTATTTATCTTTTACGTGCAATTTATAATATTTATTTCCTCCCTCGCATGTGAGTGCATGCTGATTAAGTGTCACTAAGCTGAAACTATTTTTTTTTTTTCTTGACATAGCTGAACTATTTTTTTTTTTTTTTTACAAAGCTGAACTTGTATTTGTTTAAAACTGTGTAATTGCCTATATATACCAAAAAAGCGACAAACAGTTTCAATAAAAGAGAGAACAAACAATTTATGACACGTTACATTTTATTTTTTTTTTGAAAAATATGACACGTTACATTTACTTCGTTTATCCAGAAAGAAATCGTCCATGCAAAGGAAAAATTATTTCCCTTTTTTCCATACAGAAAACATATTTATTTAAAACAAATCTTCGTTTAATGTGAGAAAAATCTGATATTACGCAAAAAAAAAATTCCGACCTGCCGGAATCGAACCAGCGACCTAAAGATTACAGCAACCACTACAGTCTTCCGCTCTACCAACTGAGCTAAGGTCGGTTTATACATCATATGATTAAGTATAAATATAAAGGTTATAAATATTTGGTCCTAATAAGTTCTTAAGAGATCTATTTAACTTTAGTCGTGAAGCCCATAATGGGCCTAGTGAAGTTTCATCCTCATAGATTTTTTTGTTTGGGTTAATGGACGTCACTATAAAGTTCTATATCATATAGTATCTTTTACGATTTTTTTTAATACAAGGATACATATAAACGTACGAGTACGACATACAAAATGCATTCATACATAAGTAACTTTTACGAGGCCAATAAAACATATAAATGGATTAGTTAACCAAAGTATCAAATATGAAATTTCGTAATAAAAGTGTTTCGTTTTGAACTTATGAGAGTAATCATTTGTTTTTGTTTTTCATCTATACTCACATAAGAGAATAAATGAATTTGCTGACAAAAAGGAGCTAGATACTAATTAAAATTCAGTATAGTACAATCTAATCCATGCTTGACTTAAATTTACATTACTAATTAAAATTCAGTATAGTACAATCTAATCCATGCTTGACTTAAATTTACACCTACCAACTACTCTTTAACCTCTATATATATAAGCTCTCTTGGAGTTCTCTCCTTGCAAAAAAAACAAAAAAAATTAAAGAATCATGGCCAAGTCTTGTGCTGCATTTCTTGTCTTCCTCTGCCTTTCCATGCTTATCCTCTCATTCCCTGGTCAGTTCTCTAGTCTATAATAATGCCATAATATAATTATTCAGAATATACAAATTTATCGAGGAAAGGAATAAACTAACTGTTATGAAGAATGCAGAAGTGGAGGCTAAGGTATGCATAAAATTATCAACCGAAACGGTGTCAGTGAGTTGTGAGATGAACGACTGCGACTGCGACTGCGACTGCGACTGCGAATGCGAATGCAGTGAATGGGAAGATGGGAGCCATGGAAATTGCAAAAAATTCCGAATCCGTATTGTTTGCAAATGTTCCTTGAACTGTGCTGATACTTCATCTATGTCGCATGCATAATAATGCATGTATAATTTCAAATGAATTAAATAATAAAACATCTAATGAAGGAGTACTCATAACGTGAGGTTTTTATGTATAAGGTCATATGTTTGATTGTATTGAGATAATGATAAATATTGTGTTCTTTGTGTTGATGATTATAAAGTTATAATTATATATGTGATCGTTGCTATCTATATAGCTTTTTGTGTCTTGTGAATTATAAAATATTATTATGCGTAACAAACAAAAAATTATTATGTGATTTTTGAATACAGGATTTGGAGCATATCAAAGTTTTCTTTTCACTATGTAATTTTTTGAAAAATAGAAAATCAACTTAAAAAGAAGACAAGCTTTAATTGACTCATATGAATATCAAAAACACAGAAAATTGGTGATAGATCAGTGGATGGGAGTGTCCATAGTTAGAAAGTCTCCAAAAAAGATAATAATGTGACGTTGAAAAAAAAAAGGAATTATTCGGCCAGAATTAAACCGTATCAATAAATTAAAATGAATTCATTACTGTTTTATTTTCGTTTTGTTTACTTTGACCTATGTTATTTTTACTATATTTGTTAGTAATTGCGCAATTTAAAGTGAATGTAAGAATGTCCAAAGGGATTTAGAAAGATGTTAGAGTCGAGAAAGTCATCTTAATGCCAAGAGTGGAAAAACCAAAATTGAGAAAGACCACACCCACGAGGAGAGAAGTAATTAAAGGCCATACACTAGTGTACACTCTTGGCATTATTGAAAATTTGTGAGAAGAAATTAAAGACCACTCATATCTACCTCAAATTCATGTCTTTACCATAGAAAACGTGAGACATGAATTGCATATGTAAAAACGTGTTACCATACTTCAAAAGTAAAGGCCATACACTCACTAGAAGTACAATATTGAAAATTAGTGAAATTAAAGACCACTCATATCTACCTCAAATTGCATATGTAAAAACGTGTAACGATACGTCAAAAGAAACCAAGGTATGTTGTCAAAAAAAAAAAAAGGTATACTTGGAAATTATATCCATAGATGTTAAGTTCGTTGAACTAGCGATGAAAAATTTGCAAAATTTTGATTGGAACCAAATAGAACATTTTTATCGTTTTCCTACTAAAAATGTCAAACAAATTCACAAGATCACAACTGTATTTATAGTCTTATGTTAAAAAAAGTCCTAAAAAAAATAAAACACTTCAACATTGCCGCTTACTTTGCTCATAATATGAATAACAATGCACGTATTTAATTAAATTTGATAATGGCAAGATTGAGGTTTTTGGATCTCCAATAATAGATTGACCAACTTTTAATCGAGGGATACAGTAGGGCTCAACCAAAAATCATCAAATACTGAATCAAATGTAATTACTATTTACAATACAATCATCCTTGTGTTAATGATGGCAATACATGTTTACAGCATGAAAAAAAGTTTAATTGGGCCCAATTAAGATTTAGGGTTTATTATTTGAACAAAAATGGGCTTTATCGGAGATATCCAACCCCTACTTAAGACTCGGAACTCAGAAACCCTAATATATAAGAGCAAAACCACTACCATTTCAATCCTTCTCACTGTCGTCTCCGTGAGCCTCATCTTTTGTCGCCGATTGTTAATCCGTCTCCGTCGACAACACCATGGTATTACTCTCTTTCCGTCTCTCTGTATTGCTTTGTCTCTCTTCGTGAGAGTTCTAATTTGGAATGTTCTGTGTTTTCAGGCGCCAAAGAAGGACAAGGTTCCACCGCCGTCATCGAAGCCGGCGAAATCTGGAGGTGGAAAACAGAAGAAGAAGGTTCGTTATCCATTATTCCATCTTTATGCGATAAAATCAGAGTAATCTACCTGTGTAGCTACGGTTAATGTAGATTTAAGAGTAGCAAAGTGCTCCAATTCTCTGTTTTATGTCTTGAGCTTTGAGAAATTGATTTAGGTCTCGTCTCCTAGGAGGTTGATCCATGTAAATTTAGGTTTATTATGAATTGGCTGAAGATTTGAGTAGATTTGGCTCTGTTTCTAGTGATTCATTACAAATCGAGAAGCTTTAGTCTCTGTGATTCATCTGGAAATGTACTTGATATGAAGTTATATATGTGTATCGTAGCTTTGGTTATATAAACATATTTGTGTGAAAAGCTTTTCTTGGTTTTTGTTTTATGTTGATGATCTTTGTGGCTTAGTTGTTGTTTTCTTCCTATGTATGTTTTGTTAAACAAAACAGAAGTGGAGCAAGGGAAAGCAAAAGGAGAAGGTGAACAACATGGTGTTGTTTGATCAAGCTACTTATGACAAGCTTCTCACTGAAGCACCCAAGTTCAAGCTCATCACCCCTTCCATTCTCTCTGACCGTATGAGGGTACTTCTTCTCTCTTCAATTTACTATTTCATATCTCTGAATCATAGTTCTATTCCCTGGCAGTGATTTAATGTTTACATATAAGTTTCAGTAATCTGTTAGTTTGAGCTTCTACAGAATCAAGTAGTGAATATTGTTTTGTGTTAGTAATTTCTAATATGATCTTAGTTTCAAGCATTTTACAGAAAGAGAAACTGTGTAATGTTGTTGGAATCATTGTCATATGTTAGTTCTTTGCTTCCACATACTTTCACATGTTGTAGCTCTTCTAAGTTGTCAATCTCGTTCTTGTCTAGAACTTCAAGCTTAATATTATATATCTGTTTCTCCTTGTTTGGTTTTTTGTCTTTCCAAAACATAGCATTGTGTACGGTATTTGATTATGTTGAAAATACAGATAAGCGGGTCTCTAGCAAGGAGGGCTATTAGGGAGCTAATGGCGAAAGGTTTGATCAGGATGGTGGCTGCTCACTCGAGCCAGCAGATCTACACTCGTGCCACCAACACCTAAACATATTGACTTGTCAACGGTTTGGTTATTGAATCTCATCTCGGTTTTTGCCTTTTGATGTATACATTAATCATCAGAGCTCTTATAGTTCTTTTTCTTTCTCCTTTGTACTCAAGAAACTTTTAGAATGCTGCTTTCAGATATTATGTCTACTTAATTCCGAGTTTATTTCAATTTTGTGTTCGCCACAGTCATTTCAAATTTCATCGCGTTATCCCTTTCTATTTTCAGTTTGGTTTTTAATACGATTTCTGATTTTTTTCTTATTAGCAAATAGAAGAATCAAACTATTTAATTAACATTAAAACCAAAAAAAAGAATCAAACTACTTTAAGAAGATTCGAATAAATGTTCGTTTGATGTTGATGTAATACAAGTTTGCTATCATCACACCATCATTACTATGTCATATCCGTAAAACCGTCTTTGTCATCAACATATCATTATATAGTCATCATAATAATGAGATAACAAACCGAAAATATGTATATCAAGATCGAATTCAAACCAGTATGTACTTTAATTTAAACTGGTTCTTTTACTTTTGGTTTTGTTCGGTTTACAATTTTAGGAGATAAAAGTATTTAAAATTTTAAAACATTGTTCAAGTGGTTAACTATTGATCCATTAACTTCCAATTTTCAATCCATTGTGATACATCAACTTTGAATATATAATATTTCATTATATATGACAAAAAAAAAAGTTTCACTAATTGTCATGATTAAGGAGTTTTGTTTCTTGGCAAAAAATAAAGGCACTTTAAGGGACTTTTGAGTTATACAAATGGTTTTTATGACAGTGCGGCCCTAAAATTTCTTAGAACATTCAATAAAAAACAATACCTATATATTAAGCATCAATCAAAACTGAACACTACAATGGTTACAAAAACATCACTATCTCACACATGACATAACACAGTAACACATGCAAGCTGTTTTAGATTTTTTTTTTTTTTTTGCTGTTTTAGATTTTTATTGTACCCTTCTATAAAACCCTAGCCGTCTCAAATCATCAATTTGATTCTCTACTAGTATACAAATTTTTTTATAAAAAAAAAAACTATTGATCAACTATAACCTGTAACTATTTGTATTTTTATTCTTCAAACAAAAAAAAACTATTTGTATTTTTGTTAACTCAATTATAAAGAAATGGTTTTGTATTATTCTTAGTGATACGTGAAACGTGTGTAGATTGATATATAGGCCGAGGCCCACTAGATGAGATGTGAGGTTCCATGTGTCATTGTAGCACTCGAGCGAGAGTATTGGAGAAACCAGAGCCGTCCGTTTGGTGTAACAGTCACATCATTTCAATATTTGTTTTTCTTTTGCTTGAATATAATTTAATTATTCAAATCCGACATTATGATACAATTTTTATTTATCAAACTACCAGTGTTAATAAGAAGAATCCTTTTTATGAAAATGGAATTTTAATCAGAATAGTATTGAAATTGTCTCCAAACTCTAAAGTCTTACTCCTAATCAAGAAAGGAGATATAAAGCAATTTAAAAATAGTAAAAAAATTAAGTGGCAAGAGAGAAAATCAGCTTACTTTCTCGTGGGCGATCACAGGTCAAATACCAGAAAAAAAAAAGTAACAGCTTCTTCCGTCAAGCGCGCACTTCACTGATTTAGACTTCTTCTCCTCTCTTTCTTCGGTTTCAAACGAACAACATATTCATCATAATCAGAAAAAAAAAAAAAAAACTAGTTAATTTTCTGGTGAGTTAATACTTAATACTCTGCTAATCCTTCTTTTATGTTTGTGTTCTTAATGCGTTTAAATGTCTAATATTTTTTTTTTTTTTATGTTTGATTTTGTTCTGGAACTGGGTTTCTTAGATCTTCTATCTGAACATGAAAAATGTCTCTGTCTTTCAAGGTTTCGCATTCTCATTATTGATTTTGCTTTCTCTAAGTTTAGTTTTTAACCAATGTGCACCAGATGTTTTGTGTTCTTCTTTTTCTTTTATCCCTGAAAGTCACTTTTTTTTGCCGGAAAATCATATTCTTTTGGGGTGTTTTCTTTAGTTTAATGATGAAACATTGAAAATTTATACTTCTCTTTTGAAATTTATAACTGAAAAACATTAACGTTCAAACTTATTCGGTCGTAGGAAGATGAGATACGATCAATTGATCTTTGGATGAAGCTTATTGTGATTCCAGCTTCTTCCTTTTTACTTTTGTGTACGAAATTCGATTTCTTAGAATATTTCTTTACAACCCGACAATGGCTTTGAAAGAGTTGTTGTTTGCATAAGTTTGATACTCCGTTTACTTATGTTTTGAAACTTCAAGAGCTTTGTGTTTGAGACGATGAGATTTTGAGAATTTCGGGGATCTGTGTTTGTGAATCATCTGGGTTTGTGGAAAGTTCGTAGCTTTCGAGGATTTATCTATTGGGTACTCTCAAGAACTGTTTTTTAGATTTTTTTTTTCTCTTACAGAATTTCTCTGGTCGGTTTCACTTTAACACTTTGCTTAGATTTGAACAATGAGTTTGGATTATTCTATTACTATTTATTTTGATTATATTAGTAAGTAATAGAAACTGAAACGCTTTGTGTGTTATTCACTTTACTTGAAGCTTTTATTATTCTTCTGAGCCAAAGCTCGTCTCTGCTATTAACTTTCCGAGGTTTCTGTTTTCTTTTTTTTGTTGGTTGCAGCTATAAAGATGGATTCTTCCTACTACTTTGCCTTGGGGACAAGTAGTCCTGTCTTGCCAAAACTCAGTTTCAAGAATGTAGAGAACAGCTTTTGGGGTGAGAAGATCAACAACAATGGTTTCTTTAAAAGTTTTGCTGCAGATTTGGGCTCCAAGAAGCTTGGGAATCGAAAGTTCAAGCACGGTGTTGTTTACGCTGTTGCCACTTCAAAGAATCCCAACGAAGCTATGGTATGTTGATCAGATTACTCTTTTCTCTCTTGCTTAAAAGAGCATTAGGCTTAGTGTCGATCAGATTCAACGGTCTTAAGAATTGCCTAATCGATTCCTTTCATGTCCTACAAAAGTCCAGAGGTCTTAATTCTGTTGCTGCTTTTGTGTTTCTTTTCAGACAGTAAAGCCTTCGATGTTTGAGAGAAGAAAGGCAGACCCGAAAAACGTGGCAGCAGTCATTCTAGGAGGAGGTAATGGAGCTCAACTCTTCCCTCTTACAAAGAGAGCCGCGACACCAGCTGTAAGTATTCATCTTTAGGACCTCAAGGGTCTTATGTTTTGTGAAATGAGAGGGTTCTTATATCTAACAATATATGCAGGTTCCTGTGGGTGGATGCTACAGGCTAATTGATATCCCGATGAGTAACTGCATCAACAGCTGCATAAACAAGATCTTCGTGCTTACACAATTCAACTCGGCTTCTCTCAATCGACATTTAGCTCGTACTTATTTTGGGAATGGCATAAACTTTGGAGGTGGTTTCGTAGAGGTAGAAACACTATAGCAATATAAAAAGTCGAGTTCTTGATTTTTCGACGAATAAAGCAAACAGAAAATCTTATTGAACAGGTTCTTGCTGCTACACAAACACCCGGTGAAGCGGGGAAGAAATGGTTTCAAGGAACAGCAGATGCTGTCAGAAAATTCCTCTGGGTTTTCGAGGTATGAACTTATGATCAATTTTACTGCTTTTTATCGGTAAGAAATCTTTTCCTTTGTGAACTTTGAAGTGGCCTTAGAACTAATGATGTCTTAAATAGGATGCCAAGAACAGGAACATCGAGAACATACTTATCTTGTCTGGAGATCATCTCTATAGAATGAACTACATGGACTTTGTACAGGTTTTTATCTAAATCTTAACAGATCTTTTCATCCTCTTTAACACTCTTAATAGTTTTGCTAACTTCATGTGTTGTAACAGTCTCATGTCGATAGCAACGCTGAAATTACTCTTTCGTGCGCACCAGTCAGTGAAAGGTTAGTTTCTTAAATCTCCTTTACGCCTTTTGTATGAGAAATCTTGGTTCTTAAAATCGGTCTTTTGTGAATTCTTTAGCCGTGCATCAAATTTTGGTCTAGTGAAGATTGATCGAGGTGGGCGTGTAATCCAATTTTCTGAGAAACCAACGGGAATCGATCTGAAATCAATGGTATGGTTTTGTATGATTGTTAAAACAAATGAACTCAACAAAGTCCCAAACCATTTCATGAACTTAAAACTTTTCTGTTTGTTTTTGACAGAAAACCGACACAACAATGCTTGGACTGTCTCATCAAGAAGCAACAGATTCTCCATACATTGCATCAATGGGAGTTTATTGTTTCAAAACAGAAGCCTTGCTGAACCTTCTGACACGACAGTATCCGAGTTCCAATGACTTTGGATCTGAAATTATCCCTGCAGCCATAAGAGATCACAATGTTCAAGTAAAACTCTCTCTCTCTTTATTTATCGTTTATACACAACGAATGATCTAACAATTTTGCATTGTGTTTGTAAGGGATACATCTTCCGAGATTACTGGGAGGATATCGGAACTATAAAGACATTCTATGAGGCTAATTTAGCTCTTGTTGAGGAGGTTAGAACTCAGAAACATACTCCAATCTTTCACACCTTATTTGATCTCTTGAGTCCATTTCTCAACCTTTTCTTCTTGTTTTGCAGCGACCAAAGTTTGAGTTCTACGATCCAGATACTCCATTCTACACTTCTCCTCGGTTCCTCCCACCAACCAAAACTGAGAAATGCCGTGTATGCATCGACAAATCTCCTTTATCTTTGTGGCTGTTTCACTGATTCTGATTTGCTAACTTGGTATGGTTCCTCTTTGATGATTTTGTAGATGGTAGATTCGATAATCTCACACGGATGTTTCCTGCGAGAATGCAGCGTCCAACGTTCCATCATTGGTGAACGGTCACGTCTAGACTATGGTGTTGAGCTTCAGGTGAATCTTCAAACGAGTATCTTTCGATCTAAACATTCGAAAGGAAATTACAATATTGTTGTGATCAAACTGAGTTTGTTTTTGTTTTTTTTTTCTGTGAAGGATACATTGATGTTAGGTGCAGATTATTACCAAACTGAATCTGAGATTGCATCTCTGTTAGCAGAAGGAAAGGTTCCAATAGGTATTGGTAAAGACACGAAGATTAGGTAAGTTTTGAAAAGACAACCTCTTCAAACTTCAATTGAATTTGTCTGAAACAAAAAGACTTTTCCTTTTTTTTTTTTGGTGATTTTGTAGGAAATGTATCATTGACAAGAATGCCAAGATTGGTAAAAACGTGATCATCATGAACAAAGGCGTAAGCTTTTCTTGAATTTTCTACTCCCTCAAGATTTCGACTGTTAAAGAAAGATCGAAACTTGTAAGACACATTTTTTCAATGTTCTCAGGATGTTCAAGAAGCGGATAGGCCAGAGGAAGGATTCTACATTCGATCTGGAATCACTGTGATAGTCGAAAAGGCGACAATTCAAGACGGTACTGTTATATGAACAGAGCTTGAAAGTTGGGAACGTTAAGACGCCAAAGCAACAATCTAGCCGGAGATTAAGAAGCTTTTTGGCCGGAGGTTGAAAAGAGAAAGCTTTGATCTTTTTTCCGGTAGTGTATATAAGTAAAATTAGAAGAGCTCAAGTTTAGTTAATCTTTTATTATATAAGAGATAGAACCTTAGAACAATAAGAACACAGTGAGACCTGACCGGAGCTCCGGAGACGGAAGACTGATCGGCCGATCATGTTTTTGTTTCTTCACTTTTTGTATTTTGAATCTTTTGATGATCCTCTTTATAGAATAATTAAAAAATAAAACATATAATTTCATAAATTAACAAATTTTTTAAATTCAAACAAGTGAATGAATTTCATAATTGAACCCCTAAAACATTTTTAGCTAGTAATCCAATAAACCCCTGAAACATGTTTGGTTAATCCAAAATTTCAATTAATAGAACGTGAAACTTGGGTTTAAAAGAGACAAACTAATATCAAGGGGTGACTTTCAAAATTAAACGGAAAATGAATCTAACCAAACAAGATCTTCCTCTTCTTCCTTCAATAAGATCATAAGCTCAGCTTAAGTCAACATGGCTTTCTCTGTTTTCTTCAACCTTCCCTTCTTCTTTCTCTTGCCTTCCTCTTCGTTTCCTCCTTCTCACAAACACCTTCATTGGCTTATCAGAATGCTCCACCTCCGCATTTCCCTGCAGACATTGAGGATACTTGAAGGGCAGTTTTATTACATGCTGATCATCAGACAGCCCTTGACTTGCCATTCCATATGCGTATCCTAACGCAACCCCTACCGGAATAGCGACCGCATTCCCGACCTGGATGTATCTGGAAATTCAGATGCAAAAGCCAATTAGAATCTCCAAATTCAAGAAAGAAGCAGCAAGAACTAAGGAAAGGACTTACTTTTGCTTTGTTGAGCCACATAGCTTATAGAAATCAGGAAACCCTTGTATTCTCGCATTCTCACGGACAGTCAACACACGATCTTGCAACGGGTGGAGTATGCACTGCAGTAACCAGTTTTAATGACAAAAGAGTCACTACAGAAATTCATAGGAGCACACAATAAGAACATGGAAATGAAAGAAAAAAAAAATGATTTACTTGATTATGCGGCTCTGCCCTTGTCACAACCGTATTAACAATCTGATCCCACCATAAGCGACCAAATGGCCTGACATTCAGATAGCAGATGAGTTACTTCTAGTGAATCTAACATTATCAAGTTATAGAAATGGATTCCAAGAGTTGAAGATTAGTTAGAGAAAGTCACTTTTTTGATGTTCCACGGACGTATGACAATGCGTAATCAGGAACCTAAAGAAAAACACAAGCCATGTCACAAAAAAAAAAACTGGAACAGAAAAATCATAAGGCTGTGAATGGATTCATTTGTACCAGAACTTTTCCAGATTTCACTTTTGGTCGCTCTACAGAAGGATCAAGTTTTACTATTTTACCCTCACCTAAAACACCGGGCAAGTCTCTGAAGTTAGCACCCTGTAGCAATAAGAGTAGATTTACATGAACAAGACATGATCACACGTTGAACACTTAACGCAAGTAAACACCGAAATATAGCCTCACCTTCTTCCTTGGAATTAGGCAAGCCCGTTCAAAGTCATCAGCTTGTAGTTTTAATGGCTGGTGATCATATAGCAATCGTGACTGTGAAGCATTTCCACCATCTATGGGGATTAGGCTCTCTGAAACAAGAGTGCTCGTTAGTATTAGGGTAAGTGTGACTCCCAAATCTATTGAGTTTCAAGATTCTCACCAGCTCTTGTCAGGCTAATGAACTTCTGAAACTCTGTTTGAGGACTTTTCTCGTAGTTCCTTACATCCTTTACCTCAAAATTTGTCACCTACAGCAGTAAAAGGAGCATTGAGAAATTGAAATAAATAGACAAAACGTTTCATAATCAATAATATGACCATTTTAATGTATAGATACACACTGGTGGGAGATCTGTTATTGCATCTTCAAGAGTTAGAGCCTTCTCTAACTGAAGAAGTTGCTCTTTGTTACGTCCAACTTGAGTTTCCTGCATGTCCAACAAATGAATAAGCAATGCAATAATAGTAAGAGTCTAATGGGATTTAAAAGTACCATCGTCCGCAAAAAGAAATGACTTGCCTCAAATTCGTCAGGGATTGGGCTTTTGGACAGAACCTCATGAGTGGGCAAAGGGTATGGAGGCAGTTTCTGTTAACCAAATTATCAGAGAGCAGTAAAGAAAGATCATGCCTTCTAAGACAATGTTGAAGGCTAACCATTATGTAACAAATATTTTACCTCCGTTGGTTGAGCGCCCCAAAGGAATACTCTGTTTCTGATTTGAGGAAGACCATAAGAACCCGCAGTCATCATGCCTAATCTAGTCTGATAGTTCATCGCGACTAGTCGAGCTACAGCATAACGGGCCAAAAACCCATCCGAAAACCTCAAAAGATCGACCACATTTTCCATAAGGACATAATTTGGCTTCAAGAAGTTGATGATGTCCATGTAAACCATCAGCTGCTGGTTTTTTTCATCTTCAAGCGGTTCTTCTCTATTTCTGAAACGGTTAAAGCCACTTACCCCTTGACAGGGAGGACCTCCACACACAAAATGAGCACTACCCTGAAAAAGTAACACCATTTGAAGAGACCAAAGTTATTTCCAAGAGAGAACCATAAAACTTCAGAGGATGTATTCTTCATGAACCAAAACAAAATTATAATAAAATGATAGGATTTGCTTTATACATCAAACATGTAGTATGCGTTGATGAAAAGGCTAGAGATAAAAGATAGCTAAAAATGCTATTCAAAGCGACTTACAGGAAGGGGCAATAGGTTAGAGTTAAAGCCTTTTGTGACATACTCCTTTAGCTTATCTTTGCATTTTCTGGTGTAAATATATAAGGAAACCAATATCAATAACGATAAAACATCAAAGCAAAAGGAGAAAAATAAGAGTAATATGGAATAGTTACCGTAACCCATGATAAGGCTCCCAAGTATCTTCTTCAGGACCATAACCTTTCCAACGCACCTGAGAGTATTGAAATAAAGAGAAAACTAATGTTTGAATAACATCTTACAAAGGATCAAATTTGTCTGTACCGGTTTATAGTCAAGTAGTTTGTACCTTAAGATGAAGTGTAGAAGGATCCGTAACTCCTTTTGGATTTCCAAAACAAATAGCAAGGAACTCTTCTACCTCGAACTCTTCAGGTGGAATTTCAGAACCATTACAATCCATATCTGCATCATCATTTTGATCGCCATCTTCTTCTCCATCTTCGGAATCACTATCTGATTCTATTGGCTCGGTACTGGGAATAAGTGCAAACTTCTGGCATAGCTTTCTCCATTCTTTGAGCAATCTTAGAAAGTCTTCCGCTGCTTCGTTTCTCACCTGTTCAACATTCAAAAGTCAATTAAAATATATGTGTGGACACTGAATCTACTCTCCTAACACACTATATAAAAAATTCACCACTAAAGATTTACCTCAGTTTCAGGGTGATTAAGTCTCAGACTATCACAAGCGAAACAGTTGATATCTACTGCCCATTTCTGCAAAATCAGAAAGAGCAAAGTAAGTCTTGCTCAGATACAACAAAAATGTCAATGTGGAACACATTTCATACAACCAATTTTATGTCAATGTATTCATGAAAAGCTGTGTACCGTAACCAATTTTATGCCTGACAGGGAAGCGCCCATGCACAACCCAGTCGACATAGCGCCACAGCCCGAGTATAGATCCAATAAGTATTTTTCATTCTTGTGGGGATTTTCAGTGCAGTTCGAATCATGTTCACTAGCAATTGTTGATGATGCGTCACTATCTGCGTTAGGATTTTTTGGCAAGAGATAAATCATTAGTTTTCTTCAAAACACTATGAAGAAAATTAATAAGGATATGAATGATACAACTACAGAAACCAAACCTTTAATGACTAACTTAGAAAGTTAACCTTGGACGACTTACTTAGTTAATAAGTCAAAGATAGTGCTCATAGGACAGTGCTAGAAACTAAATAACATAGTTATTCAAGTTAAAAGGAAACTAGTTAAAACCATAAGTTATGGTCCGTAACCATGGGCAACAGAAATTTAAGTACCAGCATCTGCTCTTGAAAAGGTCCGGTGTGCCAGCTCGTATTTCATATCATAGTAGAAATCGTAAGAAGGTGGTATTATTCTCTCGTTGGCTTCTGAAACGATCTGTTGTAAAATGTGTTAAGTAATCTAATGTATACATTCATAAGAAACCAAATCAGAAAACTTTTCATGCAATGAGCCATTGAATTAAGAGTAATTGATACCTTAAGTGGAACTTTGATAATTTTTACACTAGAGAATATGCAGCTGAGGGGATTATCATCCATAACATTCGAAAGAAACACTCGCTTTTCTTGTACTAGATGTGCATGGCGTTTGATTACCTAGGATTACAAAGAAGACAAACGATGGCATGCACTAGTTAGTAGGAGGAGTAAGATACATTTCTACTAAAAAGTAGGAAAAATTTAGTCAAATCTCACAGTATCTTCTCGCCGGTAGAACCATTGGGCTTTAAAATAAGGTTCACCATTGATTGCTTCGAAAAATTCGACAATCTTTGCTATATAATTGAGTTCACCCTTTTTAGCCTGCATCGAAAGCATCCCTTATATAAATATTAGATATACTCAATCTCCAGTTCATAGCAACAAAATGTACCAACAGAAAAATGACAATAAACTGAAGAAATCTCTTGAAGCTAATTCAGTAATGTAATGCAACATCAGAAAACAAATAAAATGTGTACCGTAACATAGACGTCGTCACCCAGATTGAAGACAACTCCATCAACACAAGCTTGGTAGTAATGATGCTTAGCATGTATTATCTCTTTATCGTCACTGTATTAAGAAGAACCACGAGACATAAACAACAGAATCATCATGATAAGAAAAAAGGTTTCCAATAATTTCACACAGTAAAACAACCCCAGTTACCTCTTTTTCGGAGTTGCCACTATCAACGTTTTTCTGGCCTTTGAGTAACTGTACCGAATTGGCCATTTACTCTTAGCTTCCTCTATGGGGATGGGTTTTCCGACAAAGCTTAGATCCGGGTCGGGCTCTGCCCGTTTCATCTTTTTTATGCGTTTAGCAATCTAAACTTCGCCGGAGAAAGGAGAAGAGGAAGAGACGCAGAGAGGAGGAGGAAGAGAGAGTGTGTTTGGAGAAATCAGAAAAAAAAAAAAACCTTTCGAGTTTAGAAATTTTAATAACGGTTTGGGAAATGCAGCAAAAGCGGGAGAATCACAAATTCGCAGCTACCTTCTTTTTGTTTTCTGCATAAAATTGGAAATAGAATCACAAATTAGTCTATTTTCCTTTCAAGTCTGTGTGTCAATTAGTTTTGATTTACTGCAGAGAATAGGGAAGAGAATCACTTTCAAAAATGTGAAGATCTTTTTGGGAAAAGCGGGAGAATCTCTCTCAATTCGCCGCTCTTTTTAATTCTGCGTAAACTACTTTTAGCTCCCCGTTATTTTTGATAATTTCAAATTTGACCTCGTTTAAATGAGTATATGCACATCGATCCTATTGGGCCTGATATATAGGGCCCATACAAGCTAGATAGACTCTCTCTAACGGCAATCTCACTGAAAACTAGTATTATGGCCCCTGTTTAGCAGGGTTATTCTCATTACATTTTTTTTTTGAAATCTATTTTAAAAGTTCACTAGTTTAGATAATAACAGAAATCAAACACGGTTAATGTTAAGGAAAGATAAATCGTGGAGATTGGGAAGAAGATAGTGGAGATGTGGGAAAGAGCCAAAGAGGAACAGTTTAAGGAAAGATAATTTTTTTTTAAGAGAGTATTTTTATGATAAAATAGAAAAAAAATTAATTATGAAAATTTGTGGAGTTGACACGTTGGATTTTGTATACCTGTCAAGTGGAGAATGCTGCAGTTATTGTTTAAGTGGTTCACTTAGTATAAAACAGATTTGTAAAGTATGTAGTGTTTTATAGTCTCCGAAGCAGAGAAAAATTGTGTAGTAAAGGAAACATTGGCGTTTATGTAGGAATTGAGTCGCCAATGGTTTTATAGAGCCTTCATGAGTCTCACCTTGAGCTCGAACAAGGAGAAGGGACATGACACAAGGAACAAAAAGGATGCGGAAAGAAGCGGCTGCAACTTCAATAACTCATGGAATTTTTTGATTTCTATGTATACCAGCGTTGAAATAGACTTATAATCACCAACCAAGCTTTTCATCATGGCCAATTCCGACACTCGAGTGATGTCGAACACACTGAAACAGTCTGATCAAAGAAAGAACATAACTTGTGGAGCATTCATTACTGACATCGAACACACTGTTGATAGTGTCATCCAGCTAACAATATCTTAATCTTTGGATTTCAGCATATTTTACCAATTAATTCTCTCTTGACCCTGATTGACTTAAGCAAGTAATCTTTTTGTTCTAATTTTACTGAAATATGGTAAGGTCTTCTCAGTGATGAAAAGATAGAGGATTAAGAAGGTCTTCTCAATGATTTCAAAGAACAGTACCACATGACGTAGTTTAAATTTTATATGGCAAGACATTAATTCGGCTAGCTATGGCCTATCTAAAGCGAGTCATATCAACATCATGGAGATTATTTTTTTTAAAAATTATCATCCTCTAACGCGATTATATCTCATAGTAATAGCTTATAAGCTAAAGGGTCTTAAAAAGAACTTAAGGTCTAAACATGATATAATTCCGGCCCATATACTACAATTTTGTCTGTTTTCTCCAGGAGGGCCTTTCTTCAAAAGCCCATTAGTGGGATTTAATATACGCTAAAAAAAAACATGTATATACCAAAATTTTAAAAAGATTCTTGAATTAATCTACCATAGTACGATTAGTACAGGTAAATTGCAAAGAAACAAAAAAATCCAACCTATTTTAGTTTCACTTAAAAAAAATCCTAACAAATTTTGAGATGTAAATTAAAATTATAACATATTTCAATAAACTCAAACTATTCTAACCAAGCAAATAAAAATCAATTGTAAATTGAAAACATAACACAATTGTTTTATCATTTGGTGTAACGACTTTGTTTTATGTATTAGATCAACGAGCGGTATATGCTAAAATCTTTAGCCATGTATGATGGTGCATGATTGAACAACTAAATAGGTTGATCTACATATATATAATCGTGAAATAAATTAGGTTGATTAAAAGATATAAAATCCATATCATATCGCTTTAAATTTTCTAAAAATTGAAAACGTTTTTTCAGTAGTTATGTTTTTAAAATAAAACGTAACTATTGGGGTTTATAAGTTAACAAACTACTATAAAGGGGGTGAATTTAAAATTAAAAACAAACGTCGGGGTTACAACGAACCAATCATTTTATTGGTGGCTTTTGCGTAATTATAAAAACCAACGAGGAAATTAAAAAAAAAAAAAAAAAAAAAACAGATTCTTGTGATATTCGCATTGTGTTGCGTCCTTTAGCCAGATCTGCTTGTTTTTCGCTTCGTCGAGGTCTCATTTGGGTCAAGCAGAAGCTCTTCATTATTCACCATCCGTAAGTGTTTGAATCTCAGCTTCCCTAGTAACTGATCTTCGATTTTTCTTCTTCCGATTGATTCTTAGATTTTCTCCTCGCACTCTTTCTCGTTGATTTTAAAGCTGCTTTGTGCGAATTTGTGACTAATTGGGAACGATTCAGTTCCGATTGTTTCGATTCTACTAGATCTGAATTTCGTGATTTGTTGAAATCTATCTGGTCAGTGAGAAAATCCGAGAGAGACAGAGATAGAGAATAATTTCATAATTTGTTTTGTTTTTAGGGTTTTTGGATTCTCTAGTGCGATTGTTTAGCTAAGAGATGGTTAATAGCTTTCTCTTGATTCTTTGTGCAAAATACGTTTTGAAGCTACGGTTCCTAGGTTATTTGCCTTCGTTTCTTCTTCTGGAGTTCTGGGTCTTATAGGTAAGATTTCTGACTAGATCTTCATTTCCGTGAGAAATGTTCTCGTTGGGGGACTCTTCTTTGGTATAGACTAGCTTATAATGCTTGCACTAATTATGTGAAAAACTAGTGTAAAACTTCCAACTTTCGGGATAGAGTTTCAAGGTTATCTTGCATTCGGGAAATAGAATCTGCTCATTGCGCTATTTGAAGCTGAATTATCTTTCCATTAGTTGAGTAGGTTAGCTGCAAAAGCTAAAAGCTAGACGTATGTCATTGATTTTCTGAAGATGTAATTTGGCAGCATTGTGATTTACTCATCTCTAGGTTTCGAGAATCACAATGGACGGAAGCGGTGGTGACAGTGGTTCGATGGCCACGCCTGTACAGAAGCGGGCACATGAGGCATGGAGGGTTTACCAATATTATCTGGACAAGACTACACCTCATTCAACTTATAGGTGGATTGGAACACTTGTTGTCTTTCTCATCTACTGTTTGAGGGTTTACTCTATTCAGGGATTCTACATCATCTCCTATGGTCTTGGAATCTACCTCCTGAATCTGCTTATTGGGTTCTTGTCGCCTCTGGTTGATCCTGAGCTCGAAGCCTCTGATGGAGCTTCTCTGCCTACTCGAGGTTCTGATGAGTTCAAGCCATTTATCCGCCGACTGCCAGAATTTAAATTCTGGTACCCTTTTGCCTGTTTCCTAACCGCTTGTGCAATCAATACCGGTGTTGGTTTCTCTCATTTCATATCATATCTTCTTGATCTGTCAGATTTGAAATTCTATTAGCATTCAGTTGGTTCACCATATGCCATCTTTCTAACCAAGTGTGCAGCTATGCTTGTGTTGCAGCGTCATAATCTTGTTGTGACGCTATTGCAGTTAGATGCTATTGCTCAGTTTTTGTTCTCCTAAGAACTTCCTGAATGATACATCTAGGAAGAAAACACATCGTCATTGTCATAACTGCACACATAATAGCACAGTAGCTTCTTTTTCATTTTGGTGACGATACGATTGGATCTGTTGTAGGTACTCCATGACTAAGGCATTCTGCATAGCCTTTCTCATGACGTTCTTCTCGGTCTTTGATGTTCCCGTCTTCTGGCCGATACTGCTTTGCTACTGGGTCGTTCTCTTTGTCCTCACCATGAGACGCCAAATCTCCCACATGATCAAGCACAAGTACATTCCTTTCAGCATCGGAAAACAGGTAACTTTTTCCCACAACTTTGATTTTTAGTTTTCCATAACAAAGAAACAAAAAACCCCATTTTAGTCATCGCCCTTTTGAATCATGCACACTTGTCTACAAAGTCATTCTCATTCTCATTGAATTAGCTAATTTATCTCAAACGTTTGATCTGTGTGGCAGAAATATAGTGGCCGGAGATCTTCTGCGAGCAGCAGCGGCTCTCGTGCTGATTGATTCCGACATATTTTCTCCTGAAGAAGAAAGAAAAAAGAAACCATTTTGGAATGTTTTGTAGTGATGAAATCAAATTCCTAGTATTGAAGAAGGAAACAGACGGGTCATTAGTTTAATTTTTATGTTGCGGAATATTGTTCTTTGTTAGTTCCCTTTAATCCCACGTACCTCTGTTGTAAATATGATTTATTTTTATTTCACAACAAATTCATTCCTCTTTTTCTTTTCAAAAATATCAATTTCTTTAATTTAGTTATTTACAATAAAAAGTCTTTTTATGATTGGAAGAAATCATTTGTTAATCGGAGCCATAATAGAAGAAAAAAGAAATCATTTGATGGTCATAGAATTTTTTTTTTTTTTTTTTAAGGATGGTCATAGAATTCTTTTACAACGAGTATTCACATGTTTTGAATAAATAATTATACACATTAACTATAACATAACACTACACATAATTAATTACATCGTTATTTTTAAAGGATTTGTTTAGTTCTTTTCAGATGTGTATAAAGGATTTGTACAAGAGCGAAAGAAAGAAGAATATATTAATCAATTGATGGAATTATTAATTAATTAATTTTTTTTTCTTGGGAGCATTTTTGAAGTGAGAAGGCGCAGGTCGGAGCCAGTCTTTGCCACCGATAAAGTCCTTGCTCAAGAAGACTGAAGCTTCGCCGTCGGATAATTGTTTTGACCATCTTACCCTTTGTCTCCGATCTGCTCCGGAACCGTAACATTTGTATTCACCGTAATATACAGTACTGCACAATTTAGATAATACCATATTAGTCAAAATATTCATAGGAATCTCTTTACCCAAAAACCAAAGGGTAAAAAAAAAGTGGGGTCAAATTACTGTATGTTTACTTTTCTTTGCTCGAGTCTCCCCAATTGTTCCATCCTTGAGGTGCGACCACATCGGAGAAGAAGGAATAAGCAAAGACAACCCTAGAATGAGCTCCCCATGGTCTTCCCAAAAACGTGAAACCCGAACCGGTTAACTTGCATCCCAAGAATGTAAACCCTGATTTCTCCATCGCCGACGATCTCATTTGCGCCGTTATCGACCCATTCTTCGGCGACAACGAGTGTAAATGACACCTCTACGAATTAATGATACCCCCAATATAGTTAAACTTTGTATTAGTTTCCAAACTGAATATTCATCAAGTTTTTACGTTTTTATGTTTTTTAAGTAATCTTGTAATATATTATAAATGCGTCAAATATGTAACTAGAAAAACCGAAACTATCTTAATACACTGAAACTAGTTTTATTATTGTTTTATGTTTCCACTATCCGATCATATAATATTCACTAAAACTCTATTCAACTAAAGTGTTTATGCTATTCAATCATTTGAATATTTTGTTATTTAATTGTTCATTTTACATATACCTTTTTAAGCCTATAGGTTACTCTATGTTAGAAAGATACAAAAGTTACTTATCTATAAATCTAAGATGTTTTCTTCTAATAGTTGGTCACTTGGTCATGTAGACATGAAAGATAATATATGACGGAATTAAACTTTAGAGATAAGTATATCATTAAAAAGTTGACTAAAATATGAGATATAACTCTATAATGTGAAGTGTATTTAAATGGGAATTAATTATGTAAAAGGAGTTAGCTAGAACTTACTTCATAAAGAGAAGAAGCGCTTCCACAAATGAAATCGGTGGCTCCTTCAATATAGCAGTTCTTGAAGTAGTGGTTTCCATTGTCGTCAAGAATCGTGTCTTGGTATGACCTTATCACGCAACCGTAGAACGCCGCATTAGCCGCTGCCACCCGCAGCGCAACCGCCTGTCCCGCCGTGCCAAACTCATTCTACTAATTACAACAATATTACAAAACACGTCAAGATCGGTTTTCTCTAATTTTGTTATCTAAAAACTTAAACATTTATATGATCTACATTGTTTTCTTTTCGTTTAGTGAATCTACAGTCTTGATCATGTTAAGTAATATGTTTTGTTAACTGTCAACGTAAACACCAAATGTAAACGAAGGGAGAACCATCCATTTTCATTTGACGTTTGCGTTTGAATTTCTTTAAACATTTTATTTTTAAAAATATGCATATTACGATGTATATGATGAAGATTGACCTGAATAGTGAGGAATCGGCATACGAAATTGGAGGCGAAAACTGAGAGAGTGGGTGATTCCAAAATGTCTTCACCATCGTTCCATACGAGAAATGTGTTGGAAGCTTGTGTTCCACTCAATGTTATGTAGGGTTTATCCGCAGGAATCACCACTTTTTCTCTATTTCATTATATTAAACCGCTAATTAGCATAAAAATCTAACTGAACATGGAAATTAAGTATTAACTACTCATTAATAAACTATATTTTGAAAAAATGAATTCACAAATAAAATAGTAGCTAGGTCGAAGCCTATTACCAAATAAAAGTCCAAATCTAATCCTAACCTCAAAATTCTAAATTCTAAACCCTAAGGTTTAAAAACATAAGCTCAACAATAAATCATAAATCCTAATCCTTAAATCTTTAACCTTAAAATCAAACAAACTAATTTATTTCCTAAAAATTTCAAAATATTCAGTTTATTTTTGAAGTTAGATTTTTTAGTTATTTTCCTGTTATCTCTATAATATGTGTATAATGAAGTGTGTAACCAGATAGTATATATATGATATGCATGCATGTGATCGTACCGGTAAATTCCAGGCTTAACCCAAATAAAATAGAGTTGAGAGTTGTTTAGATTGGGAGGGATAGATTCAATAGCTTCTTGAATCTTATTGAAATCTCCTTTGCCCGATTGATCAACCCTTATTAGAAGCGCAGTCGAAAAATCAATTGAAGACGAAGAAGAAGAAGAAGCCATGGATGAAGATGTGATTTTAGAGAGGATGAAAATATTGATGAGTATGATATGATAACAATTAGCAGGTAAAGGTTTAGACTTTGTTTTATAAAGACCCATCTTGGCTATACCCATGTGAGGTTTCACGTCTTGGCGATTGTGCACAGAACAAAAAAGAAAAAGAAAATAACAAATACGAAATAGAAATTGAGAATGAAGATTGATGAATTCAATTGGTGAAGCAAGAGTGTGAGAATTAAAATTTATAAAAGTTTGGTTTATACATAAAGGACCTTTATATATATATATATATATATATCAAAGAGTTTGATTAAAAGCCAGATGACGTGGTGGGGATTGACCAGCGGCCGATTTCTTATGATCCAAGTTGAAATATTGTTGTGTTTCGTCGCCAAAAGATTTTTTTTTTTTTATATCAAATTCAAACTTTAAACTCTTAAGATACAAATTTTATACACTCTAGTCTAGACGACGAGTTCTTCTCAATACGAATCTATTGAATTTATCTACATGCATAAATGTTTGGTACGATTGATTTTAAACATAAAACTATAAGTTACGTCGTTGATATAGAACTGTTTACCAATTTTTTTAACAAATAAATTAAGTAAGTAGATAATACTTAAGTTATACTTTACGTGTTAGGTTGGCGGCTTGCATGCTTCTCGCATTAGTATTAGCAATAAAAAAGAGATCTATAAATTATAATGCGTACTCATATGTTTTAAATGTAAAAAATATTTGTGTATCCCTCAAAAGCCAAAACCAAAAACTAAAGGCCCATATAAACAAAAAGGATCGTAATAGTAAAGATCATGCGAACGAGTCAGATAAACATATTACAAAAATTAAGAAAGAATGGAAAAGATTTGGTTTGATACAAAAATTAACAAAAACTCTATTTTTTGAATATTGAATTGCCTTCGCCTTTTGTCTATTACGCACGTGCCCTTAACTTTCATTTACTACAGAAGCCCTGTTCGTTTGCTCGGTTAGAAGATTCATTTGGATGGTCCATCTAGATGATTCATTTGGATGGTCCATCTAGATGATCCATCTGAATGGTTTATCTAGATGATGTTCGTTTTTTTCCTTATACATTTGGATGAAGCATCTGGATGCAGATGAGTTCGTTTTTAATAAATTTGTATATTCGTCCAGATACATTTAATATCAAACTACTAAAATAATCTTACTTTTAATCTTATTGATATATTTTATGTTTTANTTATTGATATATTTTATGTTTTACATTATATTTACAACTTAATAATTTTTAAATTGTTATTTTTCACATTTATAAATTTACGATTTTATGGTTTTTGGCGGGAAAATGCGATTTTGTGGGTTTGGCGGGAAAATGCGATTTTGCAGTTTTACCGAGAAAATACGATTTTACGGTTTTGGCGGGAAAATGTGATTTTGCGGTTTTGATGGGAA
>OVAY01001801.1:0-24448 GCA_900406395.1 Kernera saxatilis | reverse complement strand
GGTAGGAAAATCTGCAGAGAACTGGTGCTGGTTTGGAAAAGTACTTATTAAAATTATTAGTAACACTTACACCAGGAGTAGGAGTAGGAGTAGCGGGTATGTGGAGAAGCAGAACTTCCAAAGAAATATTTATGTATCCATTATCACCAATATCATCTCCATGGCTCGACCTTGCAAGTATACAATTTTCACCATTTTCTTCACCTGTGGCCACTAGAGAGACTCTGCATACCAACGAACCGAGATCCATTTTGGGTAGGTCCATGATATATCTTTGGCAAACATAAGCAAAATAAAAAGTTAGTAAGTAGTATATAGAAATGAATACTATGGTAAACAAATAGCTAGCTTACCTAGTTTTTGATGTCTTTGTACTCCGGCACAAACAAAGCCATAGCAGCGCCAATTGGTTATTCTTTAAGTTGTTGAAAGACCTCGTCAATCGTATGGATTATGATAAAATATTTGATATATCCAAGTTTGGATGGGGTCCGATCACGAAAATCTCGATGACATCCTATGAATGGCCTATCCTTTTCCAATTGATTTCATTATCCATCACATACTTAATCAAAATTATTACTCGGAAATGTGGTTTTTATTATCCGGATTCAAATTCTTCAATCCTTGATACCCAATTTTCAAATTGGATCGGATCTCAAGTCTAGCCCTAGCTATGGTTGTGGAGAAGAGAACGTTAAGACTGAAGCATAAAGATGATATCTTAAAAAAAACAAGTGGTATAAGCGAATTGTCATGGCGACTAAACGAACTAATATTTTCATTTGAAAAATTCTAAGTACGGTAGAACTCTATGAAAACTTTAATTCAAAACAATTTAAAATCTATTTTGAACTATGTTTTAATTTGCATATGAAATACACCATAGAGATGGGGCGTTTAAAATTATATGTTGAGATTGCATAACTTTTACCACTGGAGTAATTTACCGTCCGTATACCAGCCTCATAACAATAAACGATAACATCATAGAAGAAGGCATAATGTTTTTTTTTTAATACATATATATGAGAATTGATGTAGGTTTCAATTGTTTAGTGTCAAAAAATATCTTAATATAATATTTTTCAGATAATTTAATAATCAAATCACTATAATGTTATCGGGTGGAATTAATATTAAATCTTAGTCACTTATACTACCATCTCTAACTCCATTATTTTTTTACCATTACACAGTTCAATGCCGTTTTATGTAACTAATCGATTTTATACATTTTTCAATTGTTATTGCTGTAAAGTTAAAACAGGCTGCCAAGGTTTCTGTTGTTCATGGCCTTAAAAAAGGAATCTTCATGTTCTTCAAGGTTTTTTATTTTATTAGTTATGTTTAATATATTCTGTATCCGATAAAATAAAATTTTGAATCCGCCAGTGAGTAATTTTGATATGTTTTGAAATTGTACAACTAATGAATGATTTGAGAATTGAAACAAGTGCAAAAAATTCCTCCGTAGAATCTTACATATTTCATTTCCCGGTTCGGTTTAACTTGGCAACTATTCTAATTAGGCCAGGCCCAAAAGAATCTTACATATTCTAATTTTGACACGTGGTTTTTGTTTGTGTTAAGCTGTTAGGTCCGTCTCACCAAGATTTATATATCACACGTTCCATAATTCAAACTTGCATATAATCGCAGCCCTTCCAAATTTCAATCGTCCACATACTTTTTTTGGTTGGTAGAAGAAGAAAGGAAGATGAGCCAAGATCAAGCACACGCCAACCTTGTGGTTCCCGCGTTTCGATCTGAGAAAGAGCCCAAAACGCAAACGCAGACGCAGAATGGCCACGGTAGCGTTTGGCGTTTCGGTGGAAGCGACAAGGCCGCGAAAGCCTCGGCCGTAACGCTGAGAGGCGTTATCAACATGCTCTTCGATAACTGCAGCAAGGACGTCAAAAAGACCATCTTGCCCCTCGGCCATGGAGATCCTTCCGTCTACCCTTGCTTCCGCACCTGTCTCGAGGCTGAAGACGCCGTCGTCGACGTCCTCCGCTCCGCCAAGGGCAACTCTTACGGTCCCGGAGCTGGGATTCTCCCGGCCAGAAGGTCATCTTCTTTCCCGATCACTCCAATCTCGATCTTCCTTTTCAATCGATCGATTTTCGATTCGAATTTCAAAGCAATCGGAGTCGTTTGAGTCAATAGCGAATCAATTTTGACCAGATTTGAGCTTCAACTTTCTACTCACTTTACCCACTCGAGAGAAGAAAACACAGTCGAGTATAATCTTGAAATTGACTTTTAGGACCCTATAGTTTACCGTTCTTATAAATAGACCCCATAATTTTCAATGTTACAGCTCGATCCACATTTTTTTGCTGATTTTGCCCCTCTTGTGAACAGAGCCGTCGCCGATTATCTAAACCGAGATCTTCCCAACAAGTTAACGCCGGACCACATCTTCCTGACCGCTGGATGCAACCAAGGGATAGAGATCGTGTTCGAATCGCTGGCTCGACCAAACGCCAACATCCTGCTCCCACGTCCTGGCTTCCCTCACTACGACGCTCGTGCTGTTTACAGTGGTCTCGAGATCCGCAAGTTCGATCTTCTTCCCGACAAAGAATGGGAGATTGATCTCCATGGCATCGAATCCATCGCAGACGAGAACACTGTCGCCATTGTTATAATTAACCCCAACAACCCCTGTGGAAACGTCTATTCTCACGACCATCTCCAAAAGGTTTGATTCGTAACACTCCTCTTCTGATCCGTAACTCTGCTAAAGCTTGAAACTTTGAGCCCTTTCTGATTCATAACTTGCTAAAGCTTGAATCTTTTGATTCATTGATGAACATTTTAGGTTGCAGAGACGGCTCGGAAGCTGGGGATAATGGTGATCACAGACGAAGTGTACGACCAGACCATATTCGGAGACAATCCCTTCGTTCCAATGGCCAAGTTCGCATCGACCGCTCCTGTGTTGACGCTGGGAGGCATATCTAAGGGATGGGTTGTTCCTGGATGGAAAATTGGCTGGATCGCCTTGAATGATCCCGAGGGCATTTTCGAGACCACCAAGGTCTGTTTATTGCTACTTCTTTGTCGATCCTCTCTTGCTGTTTCGTAACAAGTGATCTCAATGTATGTATTTACGACAGGTGGTTCAATCCATCAAACAGAATCTTGACATAACTCCCGACCCTTCCACTATAATTCAGGTTTGTGATTGGCATTGTTTTGCTTCTTTACATAACTAGACTTTGGATTCATGACACGACAGTCTGTTCCTTTTGGCAGGCTGCACTTCCCGAGATCCTGGAGAAAGCGGATAAAAAGTTCTTTGCAAAGAAGAACAAGATACTAAAAGATAATGTCGATTTGGTGTGTGATACGCTCAAGGACATTCCCTCCGTCTTCTGTCCCAAGAAACCCGAGTCTTGCACTTACTTATTGGTAAAACTTCTATAACCAGACACATCCACAACTCTAGTTAAGACCGGGTTTTAGTGATTCTTGAGATGCTAGTCTTTCAAACTGATGAATAAGAAAACATTCTGGTACTCGTGGAGATTATGATCCACTTGAAACTCTGATTTCTTTATCCAGAGATATCCATTTTGACAGTTTTCACGTAATGCAGACAAAACTGGAGCTGTCATTGTTGGAGAACATCAAGGACGACATTGATTTCTGCGTGAAGCTGGCCAGAGAGGAAAACCTCGTGTTTCTGCCAGGTAAAGTAAATGAAATAAAGAAACATGAATCTTGATTGGGTTTTTGATACTAAAGTGGGTTCATTTGTGGGGGATGTTTTGCAGGAGAGGCTCTGGGTTTAAAGAACTGGATGAGGATAACCATCGGAGTGGAAGCTCATATGCTTGAGGATGCACTTGAGAGACTCAAGGGTTTCTGTACACGTCATGCCAAGAAGACAGATACAGAAACTAAGTCATTTCAAGCTCTGAAACTGAGTGATAATGTCGGAATATAAGACATTAACAGGCCCCAAATAACACACAAGAGGATGTTGATGTCTTACAATGTGTCAAAGGAATATTTCTTATGATAATTTGATTTCCCTTCTATTTGATTATCTACAATAAATTTCAAACCAATCTCTATAAATAATGAAGGACTATGGTTAATTTGTCACATGGCAACATTGGGCGGCACATAAACTCAAGAAATAGCATACATGAAAGAGAACTTTTTGTTTGGTCTACCTTCATCATTTCTGATAAAATGTTAACAGTTTTAGCTAAAATCATTAGTCTAAAGTCATTAAAACCAGTTATGTCTTTAAAAAATGAACGATGTTATCTCAAAAATCAAAATATTTTAATTAAGAATTAGCATTCAGATACAAAATGAACGATGTTACGCAAATTGACAATATATCTCAGATTTTTGTTGATCTCATACATTATTGTTTAGTGTTACTAGCTAGTTTCTAATTATTTCTAAAATCATGTTTTTAGTTTTCCTCTCTTATTTATTTTATTTATGCAATTTTGTAGATGTTTTTTTTTAATCTTTGCGACTTATATATAAAAAGAGAGAATATATTTGTTTTATTGGATTTTTGACACAAGGTAAAAAACGGTAGACATGATCATAAATTTTGAACGAAAATGTATGTCAATCATTCTCTCTTTCAGCGAACTTCCACAGATGCCATCCTGTGTGAGATTCTATTCGAGCATGAATAGATATGTGTAATTAGAACATTAATACGTAATAAAATTATAATTGTAGTACTAAAAAAGTAAAATAAAAGAGTAGAGAGAACTAGTAGTAATATATAGTACCGTGGGGAAGAAGTATGGGGAGGAGGATCGTGGGGAGGGTTTGGGCCACCGCATTTGATTTTGAACATTCTCTAAAACATTGAATCCAATCTTTTTTTTGATTATGTGTTGCTTCTACTCTCTCTGTGTTTGTGATCGCAATTACAACCACCACCACCATCATTATCACTACTATAGCACTCCATTTTGCCATCTTATTATATAGATCCCTATACAAAACCAATATCTTTTCTTTTCTTTTTTTATCTTATGACTGTTTGTTGTATTCTTTTTCATGAAATCATCAACCTCTATTTATAATACATTACATTCATATACATTTTGTTTTACTTTAGTATATTCTTTTTACCAATTCTGTGTTTGGATGGCTCTTAAGTCTTAATCCCTTTTATCTTTTAATTTTCCAAAGTCTGATATGTTTTTATGGCATTAAATTTTATAAAAATGAATAAATGTAATTCTGTAGATTTATTTCAATAAATTTGATTTATTTAATATTAATTTATATTCTGATTATTTGTATCATTTTGATGTGATTATATAATATAATAATATTTTTGTATTTATTTAATTTAATTTGGTATTCTTCTCAACATGTTTTCAATTTGATTTTTATAATAACAGATTTGATATTTTTTTCCTAGTAAGAATGTTTATGAATATATTTATTTTAATTAAATAAAAATTTTAGAAAAATCATTCTATAACACTAATATATTATCCGTATTTGGCAAAATAAAATGAATAACACTAGAGTCTTATGAGAATTAACTCCTTAGAGATAAACAACTTTGCACAGAGACATTCCAAGAAGTAGCCATGAGAATTAACATTCATTCTCCACACGCTTAGTATTATTAAGGAAGACACTGTTTGCTTGTAATAAAAGTTTTCATCTCTCTTTTTTTTTGTGCGAAATGTTTTAAACCTTTCATCTATGTTTGTCAAAGAAGTGGGAGCTTTTTTGCCATTATTTACGCCGTTAGTATAGACGGAGCCACGTTGTTATTACCGTCAAGATTCAAATGGAACCTTTAAAAAAACATTAAAGGGAAATAAAATTCCTCCAACGGCTATTTGATCCACTGTCTGATCTCTTTCTTGGAACTCCAAAGCTCATAAATTTTCTCAGATTCCCATTTGCAAAAACCCTGATACTTGTCTGAGATTCTCAATCTTTAATTTCTTTGTTCAGATTTCTTTGAGATTTTCCCTTTCAGACCCCATTATAATGGACTCGACGCCTCCTTATCACCGGTCCACCACTAAATCAGCCTCGCGTCTCGCTCGTGTCGACGATTCGAAACAAGAATCTCCCAATATCTCTCTTGATTTGGTTCTACTGAGCAACGATACTCCAAGCCCATCACCCGTCTCCCTTAGATCCTCATCTTCTCCTGTCCCTCCACTTGCCAAATCCAAGACCCGTTTACCCGATCGACTCCAAATGGCCTCCGAGGATGCGCCGGATCCTGTTGTGGCAGTGCGCAAACGAGGCAAGACGAAGGGAGGCCAAAAGGGTCTCTTGGCTTCTCCCAGGAATCCCCGGAGATCGAGGCGAAGGTCGGAGGCTGTGGAAGAGAAAGAAACTAATCTAGTGATCGACGAACTCGTAAAGCCCAGAAAACGGAAGACGAATGGTCGCCCCAAGAAGGAAAAGCAAAGCTCGGCTCCTCTGTTACCTTCTCCTTGTTCCTCTTCAGATCTTCCAAGTACACTCTTCTTTTCCTCTGTGCTTGCTTGTTCTCTTCTTATCTGCTCTGCTCGATTCTGATTTGCTTGTGTGGATTTGTTCATCTGGCGAAGATGCATGTCAAAGCGATTTCAATCGAATTGGAGAGATTATCAGTGATTTAGTAATGTGGAGAGATGTTGCCAAATCGACCCTCTGGTTCGGTTTCGGATGTCTATGTTTCCTATCTTCTTGCTTTACCAAAGGAGTCAACTTTAGGTACATACATTACTACTTACCCTCTCTGACTTTTGATTTCTAGCCTTAATCAGAACTGAAACCCATGATATCCTTTTGTGTTTTCAAGCGTTTTCTCGGCGGTTTCCAATCTCGGACTTGTGTTTCTTTGTGGCTCCTTCTTGTCAAACACTCTTTGTCACAGGTACACTATTTTTGTTGCCCTTTTCCCAATTTTGTTTGGCCTTCTCTATACGCTGACAGTTAGTTTGATCCATCCATGTGTCATCTTTAGGAAAAACGAAGACACAAAGAGAGAGTTCCATGTGAGTGAAGATGATGTCCTGCGCTTAGCCAGACGATTCCTTCCCGCTACCAACTTTGCCATTTCAAAGACTAGTGAGCTCTTTTCTGGAGAACCATCAATGACACTCAAAGTAAGAATCGACAAACACTTTTTGTCTCTCTTTCTCTCTCCCTAGCAAATCGGTTTTGGTGGTTTCATCTGCTGTTTCTCTTTCGTCCCAGGTGACACCATTTCTGCTAATTGGAGCCGAGTATGGTCATCTCATAACGCTGTGGAGGCTATCGGCATTTGGTATGACATTTGGAACACAAACTGAAACCAATGTTAAGGATGATGGGAACTAACTGACATGTGTGTATGTTACTGAAACAGGTTTCTTCCTCAGCTTCACCATCCCGAAGCTGTATTCATGTTACACACATCAGATTAGCAAAAAAGGTGAGAAATCAAATTGCACCCATTCACATATTGTCAATTGGGTTACAAGACCAAGACAAATTACAGACAGTCTTAAGGATACTACTAACTCTAACTATTCAAGTCAGTGTTTGTGGAGAAATGCCTTTAACATGTCCAATGTTTTAAAATCTTGACTTGGTTTGAGATTAATTTGGGCAGTTGAAAGAGTGAAAACGAGAATAGGTGAAGCATGGGGAGTGTGCTCACACAAGAAGATCTTGGCAGGCTCTGCGGTGACAGCGTTTTGGAACTTGACAAGCATTAGAACCCGACTTTTTGCAGGTAATTTACCCAACCAATGCTTGACACAGTATTCTTTTGCTTGATACCAAACTATAACCGATAAATCGTTCATGTTCTGCAGTTTTTATCATCCTAGTGATATTTCGGTATAGGAGACAGAATCTACAGCTAAATCCCGAGGAAGTCGAGCCTGTTGAGAATGAGAAGCAAGAAGAAGAAACACTCCTACAGGAAGAACAGACACAGCCACAGGAAGAGCAAGCGTTAGTGATGGTGGTTGCAGAATCTGAAGGATCAAAGAAGCTCTAGTGTTTGCACTTTGTGTCTAACCCCATTTAACAGAGATGCAATTTTAAATCTCGAGTTGATGTGATAAGAGTCTGTTTTTTTTATGAGAAATTAAGACAATGAGATCCTTGAAAATAGATACAATTTTGAGTCTGTGTTGATGTAACAGAGATCACATAGAGTTGATTAAAAAGATGGAGAATATCTGTCTTTCACATGGAAAAATTGAAGACAAAGAGATCATTTGTGTTTGTGCAGAACAACAATTATTCTTTGCCTAAACTCTCTTAAACCGTCTCTCTCGGATTCGCATTGGGTACTCGTAGACATCATCAAAAGTCCTCTTTGCAAGCTGATAAATTATACCAAACATCAGTTACTCGTCCAATCAATACAGAAGGTCTTAATAGGCTAAAAACAAACACAATCTATCCAAGAAACTCAGCGAAAAGAAAAAAGGCAAAGTCAAGAGGGATTTCGTTCCTAAGTTTTCTGGGAAAAAAGGCTTTGAAAGGTAGAGTTTTGTACATAAACTGTAGCTTCAGTGATCTTCTGGCTAACTCATCACACATCATCATTGCAAGCTGGGAGTATAAGACCAATCAGTAATTATCCTTTCATTAAAATCTCTAAAAAATCAACTCAAATGCAATAACCAACAAGAAAATAACACATTCTCTATAAAAAATTGTCGGGTACATGTTTTCTTTCACGCAGATAAGTAAGAACCGGTTTGAAATACAATGCATCATCAACCATTGATCGGTGCACCTAAAGCCTATTGCCTGAAACCCATCCTATTTGTGTAAAGAAGTTCACAAACTGTTATTTGCAGGAAACCCACATCTTTGGCTTCTTTGCTTCGACTATGCTTCTGTCAGCCTACAACATTCGAAAAACTAGACCAATTGAGCTGCCATCTCTTTACAATATTAAGCAGAAAGACAACAACAATTGATCCAGTTTTTCGCACATACATAACAACCAGCAAAAAGCTTTTAAATGATTGAAGCTTCTTAAATTGCAAATCTAACCCAGTTCTCGCCCATGTCTGATACAGAGATCTAAATAGCCCTGGCTTGTAATTATGCTCACACAAAGGCTAACTTACACTTCGAGATCAAAAGAAAAGGAAAAATCTACACAGAAGCAATTATCAAAACAGATCATCGATCAAGCAAAGCACTCCACTCATTTAGTAGATATTTATTAGGTCATATTCAAACATTACGGAATAATAATAAAAAGAGGTGAGAAAGTACCGTCAGAGAGCCAGCCATAGCTATGTCCAGAGACAGAGAGCATTGAAGTCATTAGCGCTGAAGCTGTAGCAGTATGGTATGGTAACATTGACTCCACACAGAAGCTCATTTCCACAGGATTTCTATCATCAAATCAAAATAAACAAATGAAAGTATTAAGTAATGATTGAGTTTTCTTACTGATGCAAAATTTCATCTTTTTTACTTGTGAAAAAACAATCTGGAAACATGATTAACGCAAAGATGTATTCACAAAGAACCAAGCGGAAAGTTCCTTCTTTTGACAAATTGTTTTCCAAAATTCGATCGAACTGTTTCATTTTTTTAAGGTTACAATTAGAGAAAGAACACATAAAGACATGCAATTCTACATTCAACGATATAACTTTGCATCAGCTATCTTCTGATACAGTGATACGCTTCAAGTCAAAGAAGTATTTAATGAGATCAAATCAGCCAATGGGTATAACAGGGAGGCTCCTCAGACTAACCGGAGAGGTGAAAGCAGTGAGCTTCTTCTGGCGGTGGCTCTAAACATCGGCGGAACGGATTTCGCTTGAGAGGCGAAGCGGCCAGTGGAAGCAGCGACGCTCCGAGACGAAGCTGCCCGAAGCATCGATCTGGCACCGGAGACGACGGCGGAGGAGGCCATCGGGAGAGAACCTGAAAAACTACGGTTGCGAGAAGAAGAGATTCGTGGAGGTGAAGGTGAATCAATGGCCTCCGATTACGATTACGATTACGGGAAATGATTAAACCCTATAAGTCCTTAAGGCCTTAAGTCTGTAGACGTGCGTTTCCAAACTTGGGCCTAAGGCCCAATTTTATTTCTTGGCCCATTTTAATATTTGTGACGTCTCTTTTACCAAACTGTTTATGCCAATTTTTTTTTAAAAAAATCGAGTTTCGATTTGGTTTTTGATATTTTTGACTTAGAAAATTAGTAACAAATGCGAAACCAAATCTACTATGCATTGATTTTTCTTAAGTTTAACCATTTTAACCAACTTATGATTTGTTTGAATTATTTTTGGTTCAGATTGAATAGATTAAGTAATGTTAAAAAAAAAGTAATGCATCAGATGTTAAGGAAACTTACATCTTCTTCTCTTATTTTGTTTGTGTCGTTTACCATTAACTATCTCTCTGTCTTTTCAAAACTCATGTTTTAATGTTTCGTTCCCGTCGTCAATTATCTCCCTATCTTTTCAAAATTCAAGTTTTTAATGTTTGTTTGTTTTTGGCATTGTTGTTAGAAAACTTTGTGGAGACTAAAATGAATTATGTTAACCGTAAAAAAAAAATGAATATTGACCTTCAAAAAATTCTATAAATTTCGGTTTCGATTGCAAGAGGATTGTGTAGGTTTTGCAATCCTTTTTATTTCCAAGGTCATCAAGTTGGATAAGGATATGTGGTGGAATTGCCATTAGAAAAAAAAACAAACTAGAAAGTTATATAATTAACGTGTTATACAAAGATCCCAAGATAACGAAATAAGCCTTAAACGGAGATATAAATAATAAACACATAAAAAAACTATATTTCTCCTCACTCCTCTCTGTAGTCTGGATTCTCCTTTAAAATGATGAACCCTTCTAGTATCGGCGACAGAGGAATGTATCTGTTTTGCCATTTACAACCCGAGTTTCTATAATCAGCCACCGAAGCTTTTCATATGAAACAGAAAGGGTACAAGGAAGGAAGAAGAACATACTTGTCGGTGGCTAGTTCGGCTCTATCTCCCGCAGCCAGGAGCACAGGTGTCGAGTGTGTCTGGAATCCGGTTATGGTCTTGGGCCGACCCGCCTGTCCAACCACATCAACTGCTTGTCCTACCCGCACTGGCACTGACAGTGGCTTCAGGTCTTTGTCCACTGTCAACATCATCCTTGGCTACAATTTTTTCAAAGTTTGGATCAAAAATCAATCACAGCAAGATAAACAGACGTAAATAAAAAGAGGGGAAAACACCAGACTGAAATGGAACTCACTTGCATCGCCAAAACGAGGAAGTACAGCACATAATGGTATTTCCCGAGTATGATTGGTTTCATGTCAAGGCATGCATGCAAGAGTGTCACTATACCAGCAAGCGCGGTTCTGCGTTAATAAGATTCGAATGAGCATAGTACGTACGGATTCACATTACAAAGCTTTGTAGCATCCAACTATCAAAAAACTCTGCTTATAGCGGTAACAAAGAGAATGATCGACTTACGGCGATAGCAAGAACCGTTCAGAGTGGAATGGGCTGAGTGTTAAGAGACCCTTTCCCATGTGCACCAGTCCTTGAGCAATACGCACCTGCATAAATGACTTACCATGTGAGTACAATAATTTCAACAAGAACAACAGTTTTATTGCGGGGGGCAAAAATATAAACAAACTGTTTGAGGAACACATTACACAGAAGAGAAGACTGGCGTCCTTGTAATAATAGCTGGAGAGGTTCCGAAGCATCCCGGCTATCCTTGCGTTATTAGTCCCAGCGCCGATCAGTCCCAATGATATAATTGCTGCCTGTACGAGTCAGAAGGAAGATCAGTCCCCTCTCAAATGTTATTCAATTAAACCACTGCAAGCAAAATGATTACTAACCATGGCAACTTCAGAATCTGTGTCATGGCTAAGCCGGCTCAAGGTGTCCATTACAGTCACCTGGAATTGTCGAAAAATATCATTAAAAAACCAGCAATACTCTATACAACCACCGGCAATATTCTGTAAGCAGATGGAGTAAAACTAGATTTACAAAAGTATTCACCTTTGGATTTGATATACATAGGAGACCAAGGGCCAAAGGCACAGCACGCCGAATGTTCTGTTCTCCGTATTGTAGCATCCGCTCCAAAGAACGGATCTCCATATCAACGCCCAGTTCTTCAGACATAGCAACCATCGCTAATCCAAGCACAGCTGGACCCTGGTGGATGTCACCTTTCTCAAGATGCTCTCCACACTGAGCAAGAAGGTCTTGGACCTGAACATACAAGGAGGCGTCAACAACTAAACTAGAAAGCAATGAATTATGCCATTCAACCACCAGCACAAATGATTAGATACCTTAAGGACATTCCCAGTTCCAGCATAAGCACAGGAAAGAAGTGTCATATCACAATACTTTCTAATCTTCTCATTGAACGTCTTTGAAACTTCAGCTGTAGCCTCTACACTTTCCTGATAGATATTGGAACAAGTGAGCAACGCAAATAATGATGTATGTACAAAGAGCGAGATTAAGTACAACACATTGTCAACCTGTTTGCCCAGGTATAGAAGTCCAAGACCAAGCGGCAAGAAACGAGTGAGGGCGTCTCCCAGTTCTGCCTCACTTCGATCCATCAAAGCAAATATAATAGACTGTGCTACTTCTTCATTACAGGAACCAACATAGATCATTCCCAAAGAAAGTGAAGCAAATGCTATCACATCGAGAGGCGCTTTTGCATCATTCAGTATCGGCGACAATTTGGCTCTTATCTGTCAAAACAGTGAGCGTGTTAATGTTTCGTTAACACAACATCCGAAACATTCAACTAGTAATATGGGAATGAAAATAACATGTCTTCACCTGGTCGTTTTGGGAACCTGCGTATGCAATTCCAAGACCCATGATAGCACCAATTCTGACAGATGAATCCTCTTTGTCTATATAGTCTCCAAGAAGTGCCAATGCCTGAGAAATAAAGCTGTGTAAGATGAAAGAATGGCTGCCAATATTAGCACCAGTGGTTCCCGCAAAATCAAACATGACATCAACTTACAGGATCACAATCGTTCTTAATGCCACAATTTACAATCCCAACCCCCAGCAGTGCTCCAGCAATGATAGGATTATCATTACTGTGGAAATATTTGTCGAGTTGGGAAAGTCCAGAGTCCACATCCCACAGTTGAATCATACCCTATGATAGGGAAACAACAAGATCTGGTTACAATTACTACTTCCATGATCTGAACACAGCAAAGAAATTTATCAAGTAAGAAACGGCATACCAGACTAGCAGCTGCACTAGTCTTGCCATGTTCTTTATTTTTGAAGAGCCAATTTCCAGAAGATCCGGTGGTTGAGTCTGAAGGTACTGTCATCAGTTTGTCCTGCGATAAGCAAATATATTAAGAGGACAGGTCTGCCACTAGATCCATTTCATGGCAATCTGCAATCATACCTGACCAAAACCAGCATTTACAAATGCATTGACAAAGGTAGCAGCCAAATTCTGTCTAGCAGAATCCGCGCTTGAACCAGAGCTCGCCCTGCCATCGAGCAAGTGAGCCTACGAAATTCAAAAGGGCAGGTCAAAGACTGAAGAAAACATAATTTGTAACTAAATAAATGAGTAGCAGGCGTAACATCCATTAAAATTGATTTACCTTGTAGATGTCTTCAGGCGTTTTGGCCTCCATGACCTCAATATCCCTTGCAAGAGTCAGATATCCTTCACTTAACTTAGTGTTGTTAACAATATCCTGTAGGGCTTCGCGGTCATCGTCATCTGCAACCATCTCATCGTCAAGGTCAAAGGTTATACCCTGCAGGGAGGCATACGAGGAGAAAATAAGTATAAGAAAGTATGTCATCGGGTATTGTGATGGCAATTTTAAGCAGTGCAGCAGTAGGTCGGTGTCAACTACAAACAGTGTTCTCGTTTTTCATCTATTACTACTATGTAACAGCCTAAAAATATATAATCGAATAAAAAGCACAGCCAACTCTTGAAGCATATAGGAGTACAGATCCAAAACCAAAACATACTTACAAAAAAAAGAAGAAATGAGATGGAAATGCCAAAATATAGTAAAGTAGAGATAGTCAAGGACTTACATGACGAGCAATCATGTAGCAGAACTGTTTCTTTCTTAGCAAATCCGTGCATGAGGTAAATACTTGTTTAACATACTGCAATACAGAAAAATATATCACATTAGACATTCAAAAGGGTCCACACCAATACTCGAAATACTTAACATAGAGGACTGCTTTTTTCAGCTTCTCTAAGGCACAGAATGAATAAAATGATACTACGTTCTATAGGAAGATTAGAAACCTACCTGCGTGTTATCAAGAAATAATGCAATCTGCAGAGCGTTTGGATATTCTTCAAACTTCATGTAAATCATGTAGGAAATATCTAGAACCAACATGTCATCTGGTCCAGGTAGGTACCTGAAAATTGAAATATATAAGACGTCAAAGAGCTTTCGGAGCAATATAATCAAGTGAAGCGCACCACTTGATTCAACATGATTGATCTAAAACAAGATCAGTAAAATAACTATATGACTGATCTAAATCCATCTTTCCCTCAAACTTCTTCAACAGGACTGGGGAAGAGCGCAACCACAAATAAGAGTAAAGGAAAATAAAATGAATAGGATTGACTATGTTGAAAGTACTTTGCTGCACTTGTGAGATAGTTGCATGTCCTCTTGAAATTTGTTTTGTCTACATGCTCAAGTAAGAGATCAAGATCCTCAACATCCATTAAAAGGTCAACAGCTTCGGTTTCTGCATTATGCTGCAAGGAATAAAATGAAATCCTTTAGACAGAAAAAAAAAAACTCCAGAGGTGCTAGTCTCAAGCCTATAAATTATAAAATCCCTTCCTACATGCACCACAAGGACAAAAAAACAAGAAAAATAACCATCGTTAAGAATTCACCTTCATGTGAAAAGCAACAATTTGCTGCACAAGCTCCATTAAATCGTCAATAGGGGCCTCCTCGCTCTGAGATAACGAAACGAACAGGTATATAACCATATCTCAGTAACCTTTCTCATTGAATATGACACATATAGTCATTCCTTAAAACACCAACCATCAGAAGGATAACCCAAACACAACTTTCAAGAACCTTAGAATATGTGCAAAAAGTCAGAGGACGAGAAATTGAATTGTCAAAGACAAACTGGAAAATTAGTTTCTAACCTGACGCTTTGTATACTCTTGCGCAATCTCTCCAGCTAAATTCCTGACATATTCGTGACCCCATGATCCAATGTCACCCTCTGATCCAATCAACCTATAACCTAAGCTTTCCTGGAATAATATTGTAAAACAAAAACAGTTCAAATATGCCTCAAAACCACAAATCAGCAAAATGAACTAAATAGAATTCTACCAAAAACCCAACAACAGCTGTGTTTAAGGCAGAGCAGAGAAGGGATAAGCAGAAATGAAAAGGAATCCAGAGGTATATAAAGATGAAACAAGTAAATAGGAAAACATGTTTTATTAAGCCATTTCAGTAGGTAGAAGAATACCCTTTCACCCTCCGCAGACATGGTAAGGGCCAAGACAGACAGGATATCGGACAAGTACTTCTGCAAAAACAGGAAATGTGATCTTTTAAGCCATGCACAGGAATAGGAACAAAGAAGGTGTTAACGAGGAATGACTTAAAATGTATGATGACAAACCCTGAGATCAGAATCAGCCATTGTCTCATGAAATGCTTTAAGAGTTCCATAATGGGGACGGAGGAACTTTAGTGGTTTGGGAACTGAAGTCATGGAGCTTGTTGAAGCTCGGATTTCCTGCCTACGGAACAAAAAAACACAAACGTGTACACTAAGAGCAGGAAAACAAAGAAAAACGTTTTCCTCATTTTCAACTGATTTTTAACTGTTGAAAAGCCCCAGCTGATCGAGTCAAGTTTTGGTTAAAGAGATTGAAGATTACCTCATGCTTTCAAGTGCAGCCCTCTGCAACTCTGGACTGGGATCCTGAACCCTCTCGACATAGAGCTCAAGGTTGTGCTTTAGTTCCAAGTCCTCTTCAGACTACAATCACACCCAATGTAAGTCGAGTCATTCGGTGTATATATGACCAGAGTGCAAAAAGTTCCTACTTGTCCAAGTGCAATGGAAGTGAACTCGAACTAGAAAACTCTCCTTCCATCACAAGTTACATGTTTTTGTTTAAAAACAACAACTTTCTAATCTCGCTAGTCGAGTGACGACATGACATTCACTTCGCCGAAGCTTCGAGCTTGCCAGCAAAGCCCTAGTTCTATAACAGCCTAATTCAATTCGATCGATCCTAGAGATTTGAAATAAATTCCCGTTCTGATGTACCCAGATAGCAAACAGTCGACAAGAAGCTCTCCAACGAAAAACTCACCAGGTCCTCTTCCTTTTTCTCGTCCTTCTTCTTGTGATCCTTAGAGGGAACCTTCACGGAGGCTTCATCCTGCTTCGCACCGCCTCCGACACTGTTGGGATCCGGAGTTGGAGCCATCTCTAATTGTAAACAATCTGAAGACTTGCCGAATCGAGCAGCTTCTACTTGTGAGCTATCAAAATCTCTAATTGCAGCAAAAACAAAAGGAATCAAAGTCGTCAATATCGGAATCGGAGAAGATAACCCCTCGATCAAGATTTCTGTAATGGGCTTGTTCAGCCCATTAAACTTTTATTCTTCGTCAACTCGGCCCACAAAATTTATTAGGCTCGTTTAGTGACTTCTTCTGGCAAGTAACAATGTCTACAATTCGAAGATTCATTCATATTTCTGGAACAAATTATCCTAATCGCAGATGATTATTTGGGAGTTCAAGACGTTTTAAAAGGAGTTGGACCTACTCTCATTCTCTTTTCAACCACGTCAAACAAATCAAGGCTTTTTTTTAAGAGTATAGTTTCTTTTTCTTCTACTCTACTAGATTGGATTCCGCTTTTTGTAATAGCAGGAAACCCGCTACATTATTGCCGATTAATGAATCTTATTGCTGGGAAAACAAAATCTCATATGATTAACTGCATTTATCAGGACATTTAGCATAATAGTTTGTATTAGTATCGTTATTGTGTCACCATCCGGATTCAAACCCTGTAAAAAACGTGTGTATGAATTATTGACAAAAAAAAAAAATTATCAGACAATAAACATAAAAATAAGATAAATTATTGAAATATATCATGATCCTTATAAATTCAAAATAATAATAACATTCTTTTGAACAAGTTATCGATGTCTAGTTGTCTTGTGGTTAATTACAAGATTCATCATTGAGTTCAAAGACCATGGTCCAACTATTTTCATTCTGATTGTAGTCCATATTTAGTATGCATCTCAGTTTCGGATCCTTCGATATGAAAACAAATTGATTTGTCTTTTTATATTCATTGTCTTCGACTAGAGTCCTTTCTATATGTTTGAATTGGAACCGAGTATTTATTTTGGCTATATTGGGTTCAGACCATGTTGGGTTCGAATAAAATTCATATTACTACTTTGACTCTTTTATAATATGATTAATACGCACATATAAATACTTATGTTTACATGTGTGAGTGTAAAATGAGATGCTAGAAATAGTATCCGCATGTATATGAAATTATGAATGATGAAGAGAGAGACAGAGAGAGAGAGAGAGAAAGAGGGACCATTCAAATTTGAAGGAGACGAGAGAGAGTGGTCACAATTGGAGGAAGAAGAGGTCGTTACGTTGGATTTTACGTTGCTTCCATGCACTCCCTTCTCCTCTTATCTCGTGGTCCTCTCTCTCTCTCTCCTCCTCGTTATTATTTGATGTCCTTGTTCTCTCTATCCCAAAAATAAGATTTCTATATGGTAAATCACAATAATGCATGATTCATTTTTCGCCAAAGTCAGGTGAAAATTTTTAATTAAGTTATGTTTAGTACATATATATAGTTAGATTGTCATCTTTATAATTGAGGACATTGATCATTTTTTCCACGGAACACATAATCGTCAAAGTGGAATTTAACTTCAATTGTAATAAAGAAATTATAAACATTTAAGTGGAAGATATATATATATATATATGTCATTTATTTGCGTTATAGAGAGTGTCCTTAGCACCCTATATATGAAAAGGTCTCCTTATTAGTTACATGGATTAACGATCAAGAAAAGAGACCCTAAGCTCTCAACACTCAACAAGGGCCAAAACAAAAACAACCCCTTGGAAAAGAAAAAAAGATACAAGAATTTTGAAAGACATGTCGTCGAATTTTGTTGGTTCCGCTAGCCTCCGGTGCTTGTCCGTTTCAGGCACAAGACGCGGTCGGAGGAACCTCGGAGATACCGTGACGGTGAAGCTCCGTCATAACGCCGTCAACAGCCGGTGGCTTCAATCCCAACGGAAGTGGTAGCCATGGCCTCGTCAATACATCTCCTATGGCTGCATCTACGCTCTCTTTTGACTATACATACACATAAACATGCATGATTACAAAAGCAAATACAAAAAGCCAAACTCGACAACAATCAATCCATTATATTAGATTCTTACCGGATGTAAGTCCATCGGAGGACGAGCACGACCGAAGCCATGAGTGTGATGTGGCGGCATAGCCTGTGGGATTCCGGCAACCGGCGGTGCTCTAAACCTCTATAATAAATATCAGCAAAAAAAAAAAAGATTTAAAACACATATATATATATATATATATATATATAGGAGCAAAAGGGTATCTATCTATACGAAAACAATCTTTAGATATTGTATGTTGAGTTCATTACCGTAGCTACGGTCGGCAAATACGGAGTCGTCCCGTTATGAATCTACATGCGAGCAAATAAAGATGTTTAGTTTGAAATAACATAAAACATGTGATTATAAAAAAAAAGTGCAAACGAGAACTCACTCGATGCCAGTATGGAGAATCGGAGACCCAAAACGGCGGAGTAGCCATGGGGGTAGACGGTGGAGGTAAGTGTTTGGGCCACACGTGCGGCATGACGGACTGGTCAACCGTGGGATGTCCCCACACGTGCAACGGTCTAAAATGGTGGTGGACAGGTTGCGGCGCGACGGCCACGGGTGGTGGCGGCGGAAAGCCGATAGTGGGAGCGGGTGCGAGCCATCCATTTTTATGAGGACCATTAATATTAATATGAATGTTAGGTCCGGTAGTGTGATCTAAGCCGTAGATATGGCGTTTGCGTGTCCAATTAGCCGCTTCGGCCTCACGAGCTAGCAAATGTTTCCGATGAGACCTATATTTCTGGTGGTGGACAAATGAGAAATTAATATTATTTTTTAAACAGTTTAATAATTGGTTACAAAATGAAATAATACATACTTGGAGGTGGCTAGCGACGTTGTGACGAGTGAGACAATGGACTCCCATAAGCTCAAGAATTCGAGAAGGAACAGCTTTCTCCACTCCCAACTGTTCCACTGCCTCCACGAATCTCCTGTGTAGCTCTGCTGTCCAGTCCACCTTTATATTTGAAGAAGAAACCATTCTTTAATATTATTTCACAATTTAAATCCAACTGTTTTACATTTGCTTTCATCAAACAAATTTCTAACTAATAAAGATTTTATTATTTCGTTATTACTAATCCAAATCTATGTGAATTTTCCACTATAACTAGCTTAAGCTTATATAGAGGGATGCACGTACCTACGTGATGTCTTAAAACGAATTTTCTCTAAACATGACTGAAATATCAAATTTAAAATGTAAACGAATAATCCACTTTTTAAGATATATATATATATATGCATGAATCCGTGTAGATCGAGTCTAGACTAACTAGGGTTTATTATGATCATAATTAATCTCTACCTTCACTTTTCGCTTCCCTTCGTTGTTACTGATCCGATTGTTCTTGGAAGAAGCAGAGGAGGAATATTTCCTTTTCCGGTCACTGTCACCGTCGTAGCTCACTGTCTCCGCCACAGCAGTCTCGTCATCGTCTCTTTTGCTGACGACTTCTTCACCTTTTCCCGAAATACCCTTGTTGTTATTAGTCTCCCCTTGACTATCATCAGTCTTCCCCGACGACGACGTGGAAGTAATCGTCGACGAAGCGTTCATGTGATCGGAGTATTCTCCGGCTAAGACCTCAGGGTCGATCTCCAAGTCAGGAAGCACATCTCCGAATATATCGTCGAAGTCGATGATGTCGAGGAGATCGCCGTGGTCAGCGAACTCAGGGAAGTCCTCCTCCGGGTCCATCGTGAATCCACACGACTCTCCATCGCAGCAATCATCTTTCCTCGCCGGAGAGAGAGCTAACATCGATCACTCTTCACTTCTTCAGATTTAATAATTTGAGAAAGAGAGAGAGAGAGAGATGTATATGTATGTAGATACTAGATAAGGTAGTATTACATAATAGAGGGAGACATGTTTGATAAGCCTCTTTTGCTCTCCCAAAGCCTATTATATGTTTCAAATCAAACAATTGCCAAACGATAGTATATGACTCTGCTATATTTATATAGACAGAAAGAAACAACCCATAAAATAAAGAGATATATATACACCATTTTATTTGATTTAAATGATTATGTTTATACATATTTGTATTTTTTTTTTATGTATAAAATATACACATACATATATAACAATTAAAGAAAAAACAATATTGTTTTTCTAGTGAAACGTCGAGTCCCAACTTGAAAATTGGCAAGGCAACAAAGAAAATTGGGTTGCCTGTTTTCAAAGTGGAGAGAGACGTGACCAGATTGGATCAGAACCACAACTTTAAGGTTCAATATCTAAATGTTGCATCTGTCTCTTTACCGTTTTTGGTTTTTGTCTGTCACAACATTATTGATCCACTGTATAACTTTCTAAAATAATTTGAATTTGAAATATAGTTAACTTTTAAAAAATTCAAGCTGAATTACGGTAAATATTTTGAGTGTATGTAATATGAAAATGAAAACAATGGTCAAAACTAACATCATAAAACAACTTCAGTTATATATAAAAAAAAAATACTTTGGTTATGTATATATCACGTGCAACTCACATCGGTACGTAGAATGGTTTAAAAAGCCAACTGATGATTTTTGAAAGTGTAGCAAAAATAATATTTTCCTTTTTAGAACTATAAATATAAAGTTAGGCTTAGCTACCTAATTTTTTGTTGCTCTCTTCACAAGGACTAAACAAAATTTAGCCATGCTACTCAACTGGTTTTTCTTTAGGCTCAATGGCTCATCACTATTTTTTTTTTTTTTTAAACTCTGCTGTCAACTTGTTTCTTTTTGCTTTTATAAATCCGTGGCCGGATATAATTTTGAATGCCAATATATATATATATATATTTTTTTGCTTCATAGATAGATGCAAGAAATTATGGAAAAAGAATAGATAATCATTTACCGTAGTACCCCTTTCCGAAGTTGGCAGATGAAGTTGTGGAAGATGCTCTTAGAAAAAAGACAGAATTGTCTCGTTTACCACATAAGTGGACATGCACGACCTTATATGGCTCCTCAAGACTTACAATAATTGCTGTTGCTCGTTGCCACATCACGTGTGAATCTAATTCATACATATCTAGAGATTTATACATTGGGTTGTTATAATTTAGAAAACGGAAAACAAGTAATTATTGGATTTATCGTCTTTATTCTTTTATGGACTGGGCTTATATAATTTTTGGGACTATCTAAGATCTCATAGTCAACGGCCCTACACTTTGGTTGGTGAGGAGTTCTACCGCTCCTCCCCGCATATAAAGTAAATGTGGAATCCAAGGAAAACATTTGTGGGATACAATTAAATTAGTTTCAAATGTTTGATAGTTTTCTTTAATTAGGTGCATTAAAAACTAGCTAGCTTATATCTATATATAATTTATCGTAGAGGACCTAGCTAGAGGTCAATAAGATAGATATCGAGTATTATAAGAATCTATATCAAGATTGAGAATAAATGTACAAACATTTTGGAAAAAAATTGATATTAGAGAATTGACAATATATCAGTGGATGTAAAGGGCCACACCCACATGCATGTGACCTGATAACGACAAGAATGGAAATGATATCATGTGTGCTTTGTAATTAATTTTTTTTTAAAATGAAGTGCAACTTTCGTAAAAGGACTGGCCTCTACTGTCATTTATTATGATGCCATCAATCATCGATCATCCTTGTCGCTGTAAATATCATATCATATATGTGATGCATGTAAATGTACTAAAATGATTCTCCAATTAACTCGCAAATCACAAGGCAAAAATGGGTTTACAGGGTTCGATATTACCATACATTTTTTTCTCAGATTCTTATGAAAATAGGTGGTAAACTCAATAATATTCATATCGATTGTTATAAAATGGGTGATTTTTAAAAAAAAAATTCTATAGAAAAAATGGCTAGCAATTCTCAATTCGATTTTGTCATTAGTTATGACTTATGTAGTTATCCTAAACCGAGAAATTACATTATCATAATTTTTCAACTGATTAAGACTCCGTTAGTAAGTAAAACCTTTTTTTAAAAAAAGACTACGTTTGTTTGTTTGTTTGTTTTTGTTTTTTTTTCATGTTATGATATGATAACATGAATAAAATATTATAACATACGATCAAAGTTAAAAATCGAAGGATTCGTTGAAATGTGTTTATAGCCAAAAATATTTGAAGACTAGAGAAGTCATCATTGGGCACGGCCAACGGGACCACCTCGGCGATGGCAAGAGACAACAAGTGCAACCGCGTGAGCAAACTTTTAATAATACTTTCTTTGTATAGTTCCATGAAAATTTTGTCACTTGATATATCCAATAATTATAAATAAAATTTGATTTCAACAAAAAGAAAAATCTAATTTTAAATTGTTGTGGTGAGCAAAGTTTTGTCTTTGTGTTGGGACCATGAAGTGAAAGAAAGGTACAGTTTGAATTCATCATTTATATTATTTTTCTTTCCCTAAAAAACATATCTTCATATGATTTCTTAACGGTAATGTCCGATCGAGTTTTTTTCTGTTGGGATATATAAAACGTTGACAACACTCCAACATTCAAAACGACATTATGTTTAATGGGACTGGACACAACTTGTAAGAAATGTTTGTTGGGCCTCCGAATCACAACTGAAACTAATGGCCCATTTAGCCCTATTTGGGGGTCTGTCCGGGGATGTGTGTCCGGCATTATTAGGACAACATAATCATATGCTAAATTGTTCACGAGATCCGATTTCTTTTTATCATAGATATTGGCTCAACATAGTTATGCTAAATTGTTGGATGCAAAGTCTCGCATCAATAGTAACGAATGACAGAAACGTAACATATTAAAAAGCAGGGAATACGGAATGGCAAACTTAATTATTAAACAAGCAAACAATTAACTTAATTTTTAAATCATATACAAATGGTAAAACGTTGTTAGTTGGAATCATATATATAAAAGGAGAGTTCTCTCTCCATCTAGGATGTCCACATCATCAAAAAATAATTAAAATCACTAAAACTAAAATTAATGATTCAATTAATTCACATAATTTACATTACTATTTTTTTTAATTAAAGTATCATATTAAATGTAAAAAAACGAAATCACAAAAACATAACACCAAAAAAAAATTATTTTTTAAAAAATAAATAGAACAACAATTATTTTCTAAGATACAATTTAGAATTAGAATTATAAGTTTATTTATAACAGTAAATGGTAATTTTTTAAAAAAATTAACTCACACTAAAAATATTATTTTTTAATACAAAATACATATGTAAAATTTTAAAATGTATTTGAGTTTAAAAATAATTTGCTTTATTTGAAAATATAGTAATAAGTTTACATATTTACAGTAAGCAATACTTATAAAATCTGAATTTTTGGAAAAGTTTAAAATATTTTTAAAAATTAAATATTTTAAATGTAAATAATTTAAATAATTATATGATTTTAGATACAAAAACTTGATGATTAAAAAATATTAAAATTAATCTTTACAGGTTTAGATAACTAAAAATAGTAACCATTTAATGAAATATACGATTCAAAAAATAAAACTAAAATGGAACATAGATAACTTTAAATCATTTAATAAAATATACGGTTCAAAAAATAAAACTAAAATGGAACATAGATAGCTTTAAATATTTATTTTAAAATTTAATGCTCTCTTGGTTTAAAAAATAAAATATAAATGGTTAAATGTCCTCCGGCGCTACAAACATGTGCCCTATCTACGATACCTTCGGCACATGGAATTTTCCCAAGATCGTCAGTATACTACAACCTCGATTACTTATTTTGGCGAATCCCGACGAATAACCAGGAATCCATGTTTCCGTGGATTATTTGGTACATATGGAAAGCTAGGAACGACAAGGTTTTCAAAAATTTGGATAAAGATCCGCAAGATGTGTTAAAAGTTGCATAAAGTGAGGCTAAGGCTTGGGAGTTGGCTCCATTGGTGATTTTTAATCCGGAACAACATATAAGTGGTCAATCTGGGATGAC